>APFE031692849.1:36784-84276 GCA_000404065.3 Pinus taeda
TATATATATATTTGCAATGAATGTTTTTATAGGTTCCGACTGGGGTGTCCATAGGAAGATCCTTGAAATGATAAAGTACTTCACACTTTCGAGGGCAATCTGTTGCACAAAAAGTGTCGCTTTGACATTCTGCAATTAGTGTGAGTCTATCATCACTCATGCCTTTCTCCTTTGCAAGTCTTAAACCTCAATTCTTCATATCAAGCCTTGAAAATAAGAGAAAGACCATAAAAATCTCTAAAACTCTGGTTCTGCACTTTCTCTTAGCATTACCTGTGGTCCCACACCTATTGGTCATGTCCTCTATGCACCTGACTGCTCTGTATCTGTGCTATGGGTGCAGACCCCTATAAAAGTTTAAAAAGCACAAGTAAATTCTTAAAAACTCACTTTCAGTCATTTCTGAAAGCTTCTAGAGGGAATCTTGAGGTGGCAAGTTCGCTCCTTGAGGGTTCATGCATCCCATACCTAAGGAGCTAACCCCTTGATTTGAGGAGCTTATCCCTTTGAAGGAGGACTCTATCCCTTCAATGGTGGACCTGTAACCTCCTTCCTTTGCACTATAGAATGAAGCATTGAGCTAGTTACTTGGGAGGTTGAAAGCTGAATATTTTTTAGGGTAAATGCTGCTGGAACTTAGTCTTCCTAATTGAGCTTTTGAGAGGAGAGATTACATACCTTTTGATCTCATTTGGAAGAGAGTGAGGCTTGTCAAAGTAGACGATATTCCTATTTGGACCCTAGGAAGAGCTTGTACAGCATCAAGGCACCAAAAGTTGTAAAGTTCTTATATTTCAAAGTTAATACAATCAAGTTTATTTTTCTCAATAAGCTTTGTTTATGGTTTATTTCATGGATTGCTTGATCACCATGATGAACATGATTTATTATATTAGCTATGCATGTGTTATTTGATGTGTGCTTGTTTGTGATTGCAGATTCTTAAAAGGAAACTCTTTAAGAGCTGTTGGAGCATGGCTGCCACAAACTAGCATTGGACTTAAGGTAGGGTCTAAAACACCTCTTTAGTTTTTATTAATGAATTGCAATGTGTTTAGAGAAAGGTAGATTTTCTTGTCCTGCTTGTTGCCAGATATCTATTGATACTAGGGAGGTCAGTCTTGTCCGCAAGAACGATTTATCTAGCCAATACAACCCCACATAAGTTGTGAGTGCAGAGGTTGTTATCTCTGACATGGCACGACCTAAAATATCAGGTGCTAAAGCTATTCATGTGATGCCCATGGCGCTAAGGTCGGCAAGACCAAAACAATCCATGGAAAAGGAGAAGCAGTAAAAATCGGTATAGATACGCACTTCCCTCAGGAAACATACCATGACACCTGTATAGAAAAAGGAAAATCAACAGGAAAATGGAAAAGAAAAGGTTGTAGACCTAGAGGCCAAAGAAGTACAAGGAACTAAAGATGTTGATGTCGAAGGAGTGATGCCCATCAGAAATCTCCCTCAGTATATCCCTCCAAGGAAGGGAAAGGTAAAGATTACAAAAGACCCAGAATCTAAGGAATTTGTCATTTTCCACACTCCTACCACCTAAGTAGATGCCTTTTGAGGGTATGCAGCTCACGCAAGTACCGTTGCTGAAGATGGAGGACTGGGACTTAGCGTATCACACTAACTTCACACACATAACGATATAAAAATTCATGAAACAAATATATTGTGAAGACACAGGTGTGACAACATTAGAAATAGAGGAATGGGCCCATGGTATTGGGCAGTCTGGGCTGCTGAACTTGCTTTGGGTGCCACATTACCACCACACCGGAAATAACACAAGGTGCATACGCTAGCTACTCACATTGGTACATGATGGGTGTTTATGGCCTATCCCCATCATTGATATGTTGATTCAGAGGCTTGCACACTTGTTGCATGAAGGTCTAAACACGGGCAAGGATTTTGGTGGAAAGACAGGAGAGAAGGAGCTCGCTAAGAACATGAAAAATGATTACAAACTTGTGAAGAAGGTGCTTGGGTATTCTATCCTATCAATAAATGACCCTGCAGTTCAATTGGCTGCACAAATTTTGGTTGGCAAAGTGATGAGGAAGTGTCACAGGGATGAAGTTTCAGTTCCCGTTTTATCTCTAGTAGCTCAGTGTGCGAAAGGTGTACTATTCAATTGGTATAGATACCTATGCCAAGAGTTCCTCATGAATTCCCACGAGGTGTGGGATGAGACCAAGTAGTTCCAATACACTTGGTCGTTGCTATATATTTTTCTGGTTGTGTGGGAGTTTCCGGAGGACAACCAGTTTCCTCCATTGGAAGAAGGATTGCCTCCGTATGGGCTACCAAGGACACTGTCTGCATCACAGAGATGAAGATTTTTTGGGTCTTGATGGAAGAAAGTCTTTGCATGGCAATTAACCAGTGACCAAGGTTTTCCCCAACCTTGTATACATAATTGCCAACCTACATAGCATGCAAGGCTAACTTCCACCAGGTCTATATCCAAGCATGGAAGGATCCTACCTAGAAGTGGTATGACCTACCTTATTTGGTAACAGACTCCGATATGTAAGGGATAGTATACCGTTGGGCAATCAAGTGGCGCGCCCCTTCAAATTTAGCTGTTGGGCCAAGAAAAGGTGCAAATAGTGCAGCTGCAAAGAAAAGGAAGTAGGCAACCAAGCAGGCCGCATAGAAATTTGTTGCGTAGAAGAAGAAAGATGTTGTAGAAAGTGCTTGGGTCGAGGAGGAGCACGATATTAAGGAGTAGGCAGAGTAGGAGCAGCGCGAGACCTAGAAAGGTGACAAGTCACCTTTGACACTAACAGAGACTAAAACAAGGCAATGCGGAAGAGGTGATGAAGGATAACACATCTCGTTCATGGTCAAAAGGTGAGAATTCGAACAACCAGCTAGGTCAAGGAAAAAGAAAAAAGGTGCCCAAAGCACAGGTTTAGCCCCTCGTGCTCACAGAAACCAATCTTGATGAGATTGGTGATAAAGTCAAGGATGTCACCACATAAATATTGTAGTAGTTGGAAAAATAGTAAATTCAAACCTTGGGAGGAGTGTAGAAGGATCTTCGAGACTTGTAGCTCTAAGAAACTAAGATCCAAGTAGATGTCAGGAGAGTGAGTAGTCCAGCGAGAAGTTTGGCACAAGAATAAAGTACCAGCGTGGAGCTAGTTCTGTGGATGATGATGGATGTGTGAGTATTCCCTTTTCTTACAAGTTCTGTAGGTGATGAGATCGAGGAGCAACACACCCTCCTTGATGACATCCCAAAGATGGGCCTGAACCTTGTCGCGATGCAACTGGAGACATTGCATGAATTGTTACATGGAATTGTAAGAGATATTCGCCTTTGGGAACAACAAGAACTTAGTGCTGTTAGCAAGACTAAGGTGAGTAATTAGTAGTTTTTCACTGAGAAGACACAAGTTTTGGAAGAAAAGGAGGCACTATAGGCACACAGTTCAAGACTAGAGTCAATGATCATGGAGCTAGAGGCAATGTCTAGAAGAATGGCTCCTAGTGTGCGTGAGGCAAAAGCTGAAGTTAGTCAAGTTAAATTGGAACTCAACATGAAGATAACCGAGCTGAAATTGAAGATGCAACTATTGACTCCACTCGAGGTCTAGGAGCAGCTCGGAGTAGCTGTAAACGAAGGGATGAACACTTTGGATTTTGTATTTGTTGACTGTTCGACATTATTTAAGTATTCAATGGAGTTGGTGATGACTCTACGGGAAGACCCAACCCTGTAGATATTCAGTAGAAAGGTGCGGGAGCTGCAGAAACAATACGATGAAGTTTGGGTAAAAACACATTCCATTGCCCCAGCACAGTGCCTAGCCAAGGTCTAGGAAGGGAACTACCTCATTGTGCAGGTCGAAGCAGCACAAAAGTAGGAGGCGTTGCTTAAAGCCAAGTTGGGGCCCTGGTTAGATGAAGATTACTAGGTCACAACCAACACTTAGTGAAAGCTCAAAGGCTTGTAGTAGACGATGAAGCTAGCCACCAAAGGACTAGCTACAGAGTAGCTAGTGGAGGAGATCAAGTAGACAATCACTCAAAGCGTTGTCGATGTTGCAGTAGTTTAGGACGAGCTGGGGGATCTTTGTAGCAAGATTGTTGTGCGAGTCAAGTGACTCAAGATCGGTGATAAAGTCAGGGAAATTGCTATAGATGTACTACAGTATTTGGAAGAATAGTACATTCAGGCCTTGGGAGGAGTGCACAAGGATCTTCGAGAGTTACAGCTCCAAGCAATTAAGCTACAACCATGCATCAGAAAAATGAGTGGCAATGTAGGTAGTTCGGCACCAGGAAAAACTACATGTGCGGATCTAGTTCTGTGGTCAATGATGGATATGCGAGTCTCGCCCTTGCCTACAGGTTTAGTACATGATGAGACTAAGGAACAACGGGCCCTCCTTGATAACATCCCAAAGATGGTCCTAAAACTTGTCGCGATGCCACTCTAAACATTGCATAAATTATTACATGGAATTGCAAGAGAGCTTTACCTTCAAGAACAATGAGCAATTAGTGCTATTAGCAAGATTAAGGTGAATAATAGACATTTTTTGTCTGAGAAGGCCTAGTTCTAGAAGAAAAGGAGGCACTCTAGGCACACAGTTCACGATTGGAGTCAGCTTTCGCAGAGGCATGCAAAAATCTGCTTGAACTCCATATACCCAATGATGTATAGCCAGAGGTGAAGGATATAAAAATGGTTGTTGGTGTGTGTGAGACAAAAGATGAAATTAGTCAAGTTCAATTTGAATTCAAAATGAAGATAATCGAGCTACAATTTAAGATGTAGCCATTAACTTCGTCAGAGGTCTAGGAGGAGCGTGGAGCCACCTTAGAAGAAGGGATGATCACTGTGGATGCCACAGTCATTGATTTTTCGGCATTATTTATGTTATAGTGTTTTATTCTCAATGATGCATGAAAATAACCCACATAATATTGTGTATGAAAAACAATCTCAGTAATATAAAAGGCTGCTAGACATTATAGATCTGCAACTATTGATAGAAACAAAACCTGCCAAAATGTTGACCTATGCTACAATCATAGTTAAACAATGCAAGATAGAGTAATAACCCCAATTATCCAATGGAAACTAGATATCTAAAGAATAATTTTATAATAACACCTATGAAGAGAATAAATAAATGTCACCAATGCTCCTTTGTGGGATGGGTTCTTGGCTATCCTCAAACATCTTCAGCTTCTATAGAGTTTCTCTCCTCTATAATGCACGAACCCAACAAAAATATGGTGTGCGACAATGAAAATAATCAGAGTTACAACAATGAGTGCAACAATGAAAATAATTAAAAGTGAATAATGAATAGAAAACGCCTCTATTTATAAAAAACTATGGAGTTATCCTCAAATAATGAGCAATAATAAAATATTATTGATCCCATTCTTTGAATAACCACTTGGAATATTTTATTATATTTGTTTAGGAGGGAAAAGGTATTTAAACTTTTATTAGAAATATTAAATAAATAAATGATTTATTTATTATCTCAAGGAATTAGTTAAGGACATAAGGATTTATTTAATTATTCCTAAGGGATTTAGTAAAATTTAACAAAAAATAATAATTAAATAGTGATTAGTTAATTATTCTTAGAGAAAAATAAGAAAAATAATGATTTATCTATTTGTTTTTCATGATTGGGTCAAATGTGACAAGGAATAATAATAAAAAAATGGTTTAATTAATTATTCCTAGAATAAAATCAAATAAATAGTGATTTATTTAATTATTCGTCATGGGTTTAACTATAAATTAATTAACAAAGGTGGTTTATTAAGTATTTTCTCTGAGTGAAAGCAATTTTACTATGGTAAAATTGGGATTACATGGTGTACTTCTATCCATCTAATAAATTAGGCTAGATGATAAATTTTTTGGTGATAATATATTGCCCACCAAAGTATGACGATTAGGAGAAAAAAGTATGACTGAAGTATGTTGTAAAGACACAATCACTTAGACAACGTAGGGGAGTCAGAGAGAGAGAGATCGATGAACTTGAATTTGAAAGAGGATAGTGACAGAGGGGGCGAGACTAATGCAAGTTTCCTTTTATGTTGTGGTACCAGACCTCAATGTGGTGGGGGAGGCATACCCATACCCACCAAGATAACTTAATACAAAAATAATGGTTCACCCAGAAATATAAAACTAAGCAATGAAGTACATGCTGAATAGTACATGACATGCTGGCATAATAGAGCCAAAACATAATACAATGTGTACCATATATGATGCACCTAGAAGAACATGAGCCAAGACTTAATACAATAACATCTAAGTACATGAGATACAAAGCCCTTTCCCTGAAAAAATGGGTGGGAGGGAGGGTAGAACAACCAAAGAAGCGTTCCTAACCAAGGAAGGGCTCTGCAAAACTCAATGGATCATATGGAAGAGACATGCATGCTATGAACATTGTGATTGGTAGGAACCGAACCCATCAACTCTGCTAAACTACATCTGAGACTATAGAATAGTAGGTATGCAATCGGGCATGTTGGGGGCTACTTGAAGGGCCACCCCTTATGAAGTCCGAAACATCCGACACACACGCAGGAATCACTGGTATAATCTGCTACATCATTGGACCATCAAGTGTATTGATCACGAACATGAAATGACTGAGTCAAAGGGAAAAAATGGGACCCTCTTCTCGATCCAAGTAGTCGAAGAAGGATGTAAGATGGAACCAAGATACACTGCCCTATAGGACATTGTTTTGGAATAAATGAGTTGATGTCGATAGAATAGGGCCTACGATAGATGAGGCAATGGGGATAATCAACTAAAGCACAAAGAAAAATAGAAATGTGATTTACGGATTGACACCGGGGATAATTGGGAAAATGGGGACTAAGGGACAAAAATATGACTACCCTTGTTAGAGCATAAAGTGCATGGTTGACCTAGCGGCGACTGGCTCAAATCCGGAGGGGATGGGGACAATATAACTAGAAGCCAAAATGGGCAACACAGGATGAACGGTATGCAAATATGGATTGAATACTACGACATGATATGATGGGACATGAAATAGACTCCAAGAATGCGAGGGTGACTCATTGCGGATGCTCTAAACAAGGGTTACTTGGTGAGGCCACCACACAGATGAGGCCTAGTGGGGACCATGAAAACATGAGTAAATGATGGTTACTCATAAAAAAATCAACATATGGTAGGACATGTATTAAGAGGAGGTGGACCTCAAAGTACATGTGTCTCTTTATGATGAAGTTCGATTTTGAGAGATGACGAAGCAACCTTGTTGGAAAAATGGTTTTGGGGTCAAATATCAAATCAACAAAAACTGAGGAAGACCTATTTTCGAGCTCGGTGAGAGATTTCCAATGGTGTTTGTGGTTTGTAAAACTAAGCTACGATCTAGTTGCAATGGGAAATAGAAAAATTGGGGATTTTTCTATAAAAGGGCATTTTTCGTCCAATTTGGATTCATTTTTGAAGTCATCTGTGGTGAATTTAGGGAGGAGGAAAAGGCCCTAAATGTTTTTGAGATCGTAGCACACAAACCAACTATTGGAATTTGGATCTGTGACTTTCAGGAAGGTGGCCTTACTCATCATTTCAATTTCAATGGTTTATTTCCTAATTTTTGGTACCTGGCAGCTCCTTGAGAGACCCTTTCTCTTGTTCATGGTCTCATCACAGTTTCTGGGTCTAGAAGTGCAATCTCGCTCATAGGAAACACATGGAAACTATGAGCTCACACTTTTTGGGTTCAAAACTGTGATTTGTGGGTGGAGGAAGGATTCATCTGCTAGCCTGGTGGGGGTTGTAGGCTAATCAGTGTAGACCATTATTTTATTTTTTGTACTGACAATACATGCATTGTTTTTCAGGGATGGCGGAGGTGAAAATAAGCTGGCACGAATGAGAATTGGATACTCTTCGATCCGAGATCCAGGGGGATCAAGCGGTTTGAGGGGTGTTGGCTCGTTATGGGGTTCTCAAGTTGGTAGAGAACCCATTGATGATGGTAGGTGAGCCCTTAGTATCAAGAATTGTGAGCTATTGGGACCGACAGTAGCAATTATTTATAATGCAGGGGCACAAGATCAAGCTCACATTATAGGATTTTTAGTTCTTAACTAGACTGCCTCCCCTTGGAGTGGCGGGGGACATTCATCCGGTGTTACCGCATGGGAGGAACATTACTGAGTTTCTGGAGAACCATTGTTGGCAGGGTGTTCATGTCAAGGGCACGACTATACCACTTGTTGATCTAGAGAGGTTAGAGACACAGGTTGTTGCCACATTTGTGCTATGAGTCTTGGGTAGCTAGGCATTCCACCACATTATTGGTGGGAAGATGATGTTGGTTGAGATTGTTTTGACAGGGACCTACTATGGGTGGGCCCATATGATGTTGTCATTGGTGAAGTGACAGTTGAGTCTTTGTAAGAGACAGGTGAATTGTAGCTACACTTTTGGTATAGTATTGTGTGCGTTCTTCATTGAGAAGATAACGACTATCCATCCTCATGTACCGATTCAAGATGGGTGCCCATAGGAGTGTAGGATGTGCTTCTGGGGGCAGCTACTACAGAGAGGAGGAGGAGGGGGATTCATACAGTGTTCTGACCTGAGTTTTTCACACACTGGGATCAAATGCCCCTTTACATTGACCATTACCCTTATAGTGGGATGAACTATAACGAGGATCTTGACTTGCCTCTTCTTCTTAGGTAAGCATGGGGTCGAGATGGTAATTGTTAGGTTGCTATGTTTTATGGTGCATTTTAAATTTCTATCACATGTATATGGTACTGAGTGTGAACTATGTTGTATGCAGACATATCATTGGTGAAGTCGGTAAGATATGCAGGTCAAGTTGTAGTGCTTGGGGTTGCAGATCGGGGGCTATCATCATCATAATAGGGTCTAGAGGATACTACACTTCTTTCTGATTTGCATTGTAGTTTTGATGTAATTTTGACCAGGGTTTCAGAGTGCAGATGGCATGACTTCGAGGACCAATACAAAGATGAGTGCACCAGTCTTCCCTCATAGCATCGAGGTATCATGTGGCACATGGTGATGGCAGGTTAGGCATTACATGATCTATGTGTAGGGGGAGTAGATCCTTTGGCACAAGATCCGCCAGACAATGACTAGATGCAGGGACATGTGGGTCGCTTTGATTGTGATTTTTGTAACATGCTATGGGCATGTTGGATGTATTTAGAGCTATGCCTCCAAGCACTTTTATGATACATAATATGATTATTCATTTTATATGACAATGATGGTTCACCATTTTTTTTGTTTATGGTTGTCTTCTGTGATATACATGTGATAAATGCCAATCGAGAATGTTGTTTGTAATGGTAACTACATAGTAACTTTGGGCTCTAGGCACATGACTGAAAATAATGGTTTCAAATTCATCTACCAATAGCTTCACTCAGAGATATTTTCTAAATAGGACTTGGTTACGCACATGATACACAACATTCAATTGCATGACAAGTAGTAAGGAATCTAAATGAATGTGAAGATGAAGGATGCAATGAGCAAGGGCATCGAATAGAAAACCTATCATTGAATCATATTTGGTCTAATTATTTGTGGCAGATCCAATGCACATGCTGTTTGAAAGGACTAACGTATGTAAGGGGGTAAAAATGGACCAAGCTACCGAGGTTAGATTCCAGGAGAAGCGACTTGTACCATTGGCATGACTGACATACGGTGTGGATTATGGATCCATCTGAAAGGTGCAAAAGACAAATAATGAGATGATGAAATATACCTAACTTGGTGCCAGAAATAAATACAATCAAATCAAAGGGATGTGATATGAGTGAAATTTCTCGAGGTCGAGTGCATTGGGAGAATTAGGAAGGAAATTTCCTTCAAAATCCTCTGAAGAGATACCCTCTTACTTAAGTGTAGGGATAATCAGGGGTATACATAGCTTCTGTGGTATCCTCATCATGCTGGGAGATGGGCAGACAGGAGGAAGACTGACTAGATGATGCGACGACATTACCTACTACATCAACCTGAGAAATAAGGTTCACATACACATCGTCTTGAATGGTAGACGACTAACTAGTAGGTGGAGGATCTACTGACATTGAGACCTGGGATTCTTTCATAGGAGGTTTGATATAAACACATGTAGAAACCTTGAAAAGGTTTATGTATAAGGAACTCAAGGATGATGATAGGTAAAGAATGGGCCTATGGTGTCCATCATCTCAACATTGGGGAGAGGGATCATAATAGTAGGACTAGAGTTTCCCTATTCTGGTTGACTATTGGTACCATAATCCATTGGTAGAGGAGTAGAGGCTCCACTATGAGTGGCCTCGTATTCATAAATCACCTCGAGGCAATTGTAAAATTCATCAATACGAGGGAAACAATCGGAATATTGACTAGGAAGATCACACAGGGAAAAATGATGGTTTGTTTGAAGCGTTTTGAGTTTCTTAGGTGGGATCAGTAAGTTAACATGGACTTCTAAAATATTTGACTCAAGGAACACCTCATGAACCAAAGATTTAAGTTGAGGAAGCTTAGGACAATTTTTGGTGGCATGCCCATCAACTTGACACAAAGTGCACAGGGGTGATGACTTTGGGGCCTTAGGGGCTGGAGGAGCATGGGGAGCCTCTTCCTTCGAATATTTCCTTCCGGCTTTGCCCACTTGGCTAGATTTGTTCACAAAAGTAGTTGGTTCGTGTTTAGGTTGTAATGGGACTAAAGCAGTGGTAAGGATCATGGGGACTGGTTGAACCGAGGTCAAAGCATGATATGGTCTTGGCTGACCAGGTAGAATGTTTTCAGGGGGATCAATGTACCATACTGGAATCCCTAGAGTCATGTTAGGAAGGACCAGCAAAGCCATGATAGGTATAAAAAAAACTCCTGGAGTGGGGAATAAGAAAGGTATCTGGCCGATAGGATAATTTCACAACAAAATAGCTCTTGGATGGTTGAGACCTAGAGGAATAGTTCCCAGTGGGAACATAAGAGAGGAACCCAAAAATGGTGGAGGTCCTGGGGGAGTGGGTCTCGACGGTTTAGCTGGAAGAGTAATAACATGATGCTAAGGAGCTAACTGTTGATTAAGTGTACTGAACTGTTTAAGAGAAATCTATGATGCTTGTAACATGAAAACACTCATGGAAGTAGGTTAGGCATGGGAGATGGAGGATCAAGGAAAGCACCCAATAATGAGGAATCTTTATATAGTCTAGGTGAAACACTAGCTGAAGTTGTTGAATACTATTTATCAGACATTGATGAGATAATGGACTTGGGGAAAGTCATGGATGTCGGCTCATAGTAGGTCAACTGATTAATGGTAATGATCTTCCCCTCATGGGGGAACCACATCTTATGGAACATCGCAAATGTGACGACTGACATAGCATATGTGTAACTACAACCTAAGAGAATATTGTAATTTGAACAAGCATCAATGAATTCAATGTCGACATGGATAGTGTTACCCAGAAGGGTCACCAGACAATTGCGGTAAATGCCGAGGGGCACAGAGGAGTGTCCATCCCATGTACATAAAGTGATGGTGGAGGGGGACAACTTAGGTGACTTAAGCTATTTCCAAATAGTAGTGGACATCACAGGTGGATGTGCCTTCATCATAATGCATCAGGAGATGATGGCATTACATATTCTAACTGGCATCTAGAAAGCAATCAATGAAGGTAATGTGGGGTGCTCTGATGTATCAACTAGGAAGAAAATCAAATGATCGTCAAAAGGGTCCACCGCACCCAAGGCAATTAGTAGAGCTTTCTTTTGGGATGGGCATGACTAGGGGACTTCCAATGTCGACATGGAAATGGGTGATTGCAACAAGTCATCTACTATATTGTATGTATGGGCATCTCTGTTAGAAGCCACATTATAGCATAATGGTCACTTTGTAATGGAATGGCATCAAATTTGGGTTGAGGGATTTGTAAAGTACCATTTGGTGTCATAAGAGGCTCAGAAGATACTTTGGTTTTGGACTTGGTAGCAGATGAAGTGGAGAGCTTGCCATATTTGCACGAATGAGGTTGTAGGTTGATCTTGAAGGGGTTAACCTCATAATAGCTCATCATAAGGATCTGGTAGTCACCAGGGCCAGAAGGTTGGGGTTTAATTCGCTCAAGTTGAGCAGCAACAAATCCTTGCTGGGGGAAAGGGTTTGTGAGCACGACTGGTTGAGGTGGGGAAAGATTCTCAAGCGATTGCTGACTTCAAGAAGCTACTTTAGCTTCCCACATTTGGCACATATAGTATAAAATAGGACACTCATGTGTATAGTGGGCATGTACACCACAACATGCACAAGGATTATTCGTATGAGTATCCCTGTTCTGCTTGGGTTGGTCACCTTGTTGCTAGTTGTTGGCGTTAGGTTGGTTCCCCTGGGGTTCACTAGGTTGGTTACCTTGGTTACCCTTCCCCTTATTCTTTTTCTTTGAATTTTGGGGATTGGTATCACTCTGTAGTGCAAACACTCAGCCATAAGGGGGCGATGGCTACTGGGGCTAAGGATGCATGGGATGCTACGGTGCTAATGCTTGAGGGGCTGGAGTGCCAATCTATGAATAAGAATGAGAAACAGTTTGGTAGATAGGTTGGGGCCCAAGAAAAATGTTTCTAGTAAGAGGGGCATAAATGTCGGGGGAATTTTCGCTCCCCTGTCAGTATCCATAACTCTGCTGAGTGTACAACGAATTGTGTCAAAGGGATCCAATGATACCATCAGTGGCATGGGATGCCCCTGGTGCATTAGAACTTCGAGGACATGGGAGGTCTAGAATGAAGGTATATACATAACCGAATTGTGCATAAATAAAATCATATCTCAGAGCGGTCTAGAGAGCTTCTTCCTCGGTTTGAGGGAAATGGGACATGACATATTTCTTGATGGGGGATAAAGGCCTCTTAAGAAACCAATATAGATAGACATAGCCTTCAAAAGGTAGGGCACGACATGTGCTCCTCATTCAATGCCACTCTTGAATATGGTCAGAAAGGAGTGGCGAAGGATTGCCAGAATGTGGTCAATAGCTTCGTACCAGTGTCATACTGGAGAGGTAATTGGAAATATGAAAGGAATGATTTATAAAGTGTCGTGAAAATGGAATGAGAGGTGGAGGGTTGGTCTACATACCATTTTACAGTGTCTATAATGAACATGCATTGGAAGAGCCAAAGATGAATGGAGTCATTGGTTATGGAGTTGGACAAACACCACATGTGGAAGGATCGAAAATGGTCGGTAGGATCCTCTCCAAAAATACCCTCAAAATTTGGGATGTCTGAGGGAATCTTAGTCGGCATAGAGGGCTAACCAGCATCATGGTGTATGGGGTTGTTTATCAACTAGTTAAGATCCGACAGACTTAACCCAGCCATAAAGGGGAGCACAGGGGCTTCCAGAATGGTTCCTAAGACTATTCCGCCTGATGTGACCATCGATATAGAACTAGAGACAACACTAGTTTAGGTTTGTGCACTAGCTATGCGTCTAGAGAGAGTGATGATATGTGGTGAAGGAGGCTCAGAATCAAATGAGGAATCAAAAGGACCAGGAAGAGTCAGTATGGGGACTCGGAGGGCTATGAACTTAAACTTGACGGGGAGGGGTAATATGCCCAAGTGAAAACTGGAGGTGAAGGCATAATAGTCTTTGCAACAAATGCCTTGGTGGTCCAATGGTGGTAGGACACACATGATACGAAAATGGTGGAGGGAGATCAACAATATATCTTTGTCTCGATGTAGGAAGATAAATTTATTATGTTAAGTCTTGGCTTGGTGGTGTAAATCAAGTTCCCTTCGCTTAAGGTGTTCAAGTGTATTAATTGATTCAACCCAGATCATGTTTGTCAAAAATAAAAAATCTTACTGAAAATAAGCTGAAATAAATACTAGCAAATTAATAGCAAAGCGATTAACTAAACCCCACCCAAACTGGGTCTGTAAAACACTGTTCTGCTTGGTGGCTAAATTGATGGAAAATACACTAAAATGATCAAGAGATCTAAACATTGGTGTGACTAGATCAAGTGACACTAAGCTACAAAACGTGGTGCGGCAACAGCAAAAAACTAGAGGAAGATCGCTACAAAAAGATAGGAATATGGGTGAAATACTTACGAAAATCGATGGGACCCTAAGGGAATGACCAAACAAGTTTAAATTTGAAACTATGGATGGTGGCAACGTATCTTAACAGATCTAAAACAAAATATTATAGATATGGAAAATGTGGATGAAAGTTCAAGAGAAACTTAGGCTACTCACTCATTTAAACTCCTCCTAGAAAGGTGTAAGTGTACTAGAAGCCCTAGGGAAGGCTAAATTTGACTTCGACGAGTAAGAAAGAGTGGATTAAGGCCTAAGTAGGATAGAGAGAGGCCAGACACCCAGCAGACGACTCTCAACAAAACCCAAAAACAGATTTGAAAAAAGCCTTAAAACACATAAATCATAGGTAATGACTTGTTTCTCTAGAGGGATCATAGTTTTGGGGCTGAAAGGTGCATTCTGAAGCCTAAATCGCACATTTTGGGCCAAAAACTACAAGTTCTATTTCGAGGATGCCGGTCAGCAAATCTTGGAAAAAAGTGGTGTCTTTGTCACAGCTGGTTCCTGTAATCTGCGTAAATGACCAGAAAGGTTTCGGAAGGCATAAATTGATCAGATCTAGGGTTAGAAAACTAGGAAACATTAAGAAAATTGAAAAACTAAGAAGCCCTAAGCTGAAAAATAAAGGTCACCCAGGTTTCTAGCTCTAAAGTATAAAAACACAGTGCAGTCGCCAATTCATTGTAGTGTTTTCCTCTCAATGATATATGAAAACAACCCACTTAAGATTGTGGATGAAAACAACCTTAACAATCTAAATGGTTTCAAAACATTGTAGATCTTCCCCTATTGATAGAAACAAAATCTGCCAAAATTTTGATCTATGCTACGATCATAGTTAAACAACCAAAGAAAGAGTAATAACCCCAATTATCTAATGGAAACCAGATATGTAAAGAATAATTTTATAATAACACTTGTGAAGGGAAGAGATAAATGTTACTAGTCCCCCTCTATGGGATGGGTTCTTGGCTATCCTCAAACATCTCTAGCTTCTGTAGAATCTCTCTCCTCTATAATGCATAAACCCAACCAAAATATGGTTTGCAACAATGAAAATAATCAGAGTTACAACAGTGAGTGCAACATTGAAAATAATTAAAAGTGAATAATGAATGGAAAACCCTTCTATTTATAACAAAATATTGAGCTATCCTTGAATAATGAGAAATAATATAATATTATTGATCCCATTCTTGGAATAACCACTTGGAATATTTTATTATATTTGTTTAGGAGGGAAAAAGTATTTAAAATTTTATATAGGAATAATAAATAAATTAATTATTATCTAAAGGAATTAGTTGAGGAATAATAAACAAATAAGGATTTATTTAACTATTCCTAAGGGATTTAGTCAAATTGAATAAAGAATAATACTTAATTAGTGATTAATTAATTATTCTTATAGAAAAATAAGATAAAGAATGATTTATCTCTTTGTTTTTCATGATTGGGTCAAATGTGACAAGGAATAATAATAAAACAAAGTTTTAATTAATTCTTCCTAGAAGAAAATCAAATAAATAGTGATTTATTAAATTATTCTTCATGTGTTTAATTATAAATTACTTAACAAAGTTGGTTTATTAAGTAATTTCTCACACTGAAAACAATTTTACTATGGTAAAATTGGCTTTACATGGTGTGCTTCAATCCATCTAGTAAATTAGGCTAGATGATCAACCTTTTGGTGAAAACAATTTGTGCAGGCAATGGAGTTGGGCACCACTCTACAAGGAGAACCAACCCTACAGATATTGAATAGAGAGGTGCGAGAGCTACACAAACATACAATGAAGTTCGACCAATGACGCATTACATTGCCCCCACACAACACCTGGCCAAGTTACAGGAAGGGAAGTAGGTCCTTGCACATGTCGAAGCAACATTGAAGAAGGAGGCCTTGTTTAAGGCTAGGTTGGGGCCTTAGTTAGATGAAGCCTTCTAGGTCACCACCAACATTCATGAGAAGCTCACAAGTTTGCAACAAATGCAACAGACAATGAAGCTAGCCACAAAAGGAGCAGCTACAAAGCAATTACTGGAAGAAGGGAAGCATGGATCTACATAGAGCATTGCTGATGTTTTCATAATGTAGGTGGCGCTAGGGGATCTTCATAGAAATATCATAGTGCCAACTGAGTGATTCAAGGGCGAGTCATGATCTTTGTGTTAGGGGTTTGTTGGGATCGGGTCCCCTGGGTTATTTTTGGGGTTAAAAACCCATGTTTTGAGGCAATTTATTTAAATTATGTAATATCTTCGTGATTTGTTAACGTGGAGCATGTATATGATTAGAATGAAAATAGGTTTTAGCCCCTTGTTTATGTAAACTTGAGTCGGTTTTTGAGGTCCACCCATGGTCCGCGGACCATGGGATTGTATGTAAAAGGCTATAAATAGGTGTGTCTTAGAGATTCTAAGGTAGATCTATGTAGACAATGTTAGTAATGGATCAATGGAAGATAGCGTAGAGAAGTGATCAGATAGGAAACAAAGGATATGCATTTGAGTGCACATAGGCTTAAATAGAGTCTGTAGCTGAGTGCGTGGACCCCTGCAGCTAAGTTCACAAGGTATTTTTGAGTCTGTAATATCATATTGAAGATCAATAAAGAAGATTGTTGAAGAATTTTCATGTTTATCTATTTACTTATGTTTGTTTATGCTTGCGATATATGCTATGGATGAATAATGTATTCATGAAATATTCATCTAATGATGCACAACTCTATGGAATATGTCATAATAATTGTATGCACTGCATGTTAAGTACTTCATGCATATTGTGATATAATATGCTATGTTTATTAAAATACATAAGTAGATCTGTGCGAGCTCAGATTTAAGGTTGTTTTCTGATGCGCATAAGTGAATAAACAGACTATTAAGGGTCCGCAAAGATTGATCATGGACCTTTGCGAATGTCTGAAGGTTGTTTAGATAGATTTTGTAGTACCGAGCCCTAGTGGCTTATGGATCTGCGTGAAGGAAGATCTAGGGTGCTAAAAGATATCACATTGATCTCTTGATGGGGAGACTTGCTTCCAAAGCCTCCAATACTACTTCAAGTGAGACTATAGCCTACACTATGCATGTTGTTTTCAAAAGGGCTAGTAGTGTAGGGTTTTTTTGGTTGGCACAACTAAATTTGAACTTAGGTGAGGATCGCCTAAGCCAACAAGTGTCAACAAGTGCTAGGTGTGCCAAGAAGGGAGTGACAAGGTGTGCTATGTAGTTGTAAGGCATGTTAGCGAATACCAGGGCATGTGAAGAAGTGTGAAAGTGTGCTAGGGAGTTCCAAGGTATGATAACATGTGCCAAGGCATACCAAAACATGTCAAGTGCTAAGGCATGCTAGGATATGTAGGGTGTTAGGGTCTGCCGATATGTATCAAGGAGTGTCAAGGAAACAAAAGAAAGAACCAAGCTAAAATGAGAAGAAATGAACACATAAGAAGGTTAATAAGTAAGGAAATTACCTTTCTCAAAAGGGGCATGCTAGTCACACTAAAAATAGGTTCCAGTACATGTCAAATGCTAATGTGTTCCAAGTGACAATGTATGACAATGCATGCCAAGTTGTTCCAGGGCATGCTAGGGAGTATAGGGCATGCTAACACATGCTGGGGGAGTGTTATGTTGTGTTAGGTCATGCCAACATTTTCTTGCACATACAAGTCATGGCAAGATGTTATAGGTACAAATATGTTCCAAGACATGCGAGGTGCAAAGGAATGTTAGTGTGTGCTAAAGCATGTCAAGGTGTGCCAAGAGTGTTGACGAGTGTTAGGTCTCTCTGACAATTAATAGAATTAACCAATATTGATTATGTATTAAATAATATGGTTCCTTCACACACTACTGAAACTTCATCTAAAGGGAATTGTCTAGATAATAAACCTAGCAGATATGAATCATGTGTTGACTCATGGAAAAACTATATTCTCATTACTTGAGGGAAATGATACACACTAAGTACTTGCTAACAAATTGATTAAATATAACCATTATGGCATTGGACACATAATGAAAGAGACTCCATAAAAATGGTCTCAACTAGTTATATTTTGAGAAAAAATATACCAGCAATCAAATAACATCATAAAAAACTCATTGGAATGATCAATGATGATGGAAAAATTTTGACCACCACAAAAAGTAATAAAAATTAACATTGGTGAGGACCAATAAAACATCGTCACTATAATTGTGACCAAAGAGATAATTAGTGATGAGCCTTTAACAAACGTCACCAAAAGTGTCATTTAAAATGGCTTTGGTAACAAACCTTAAAGGGCCATCACTATATGCACTTACAACAACGTTTTTTTAAGGACTATCACCATATGAAACATTTGTGACGAACCTTAAACGTTTGTCATAGGCTTGAACCTCACTAATGAAATATTTTGTTGTAGTGTGTACAGCATAAACCCTAGTTCATCAACCTCAACAACACTCCAATTCATAGCATGAACACTTTATTCTCATCAAACACATTAAACTACCAATAACATACATACCCAATAAGAATCATATAGCCACAAAAATATTGTCAACGTAATAGCTCAATAACATAGCCTCTCATGACATTACATGGCTACAACATACATCATTTATTTCCTCACTCAACCAACACATATGAGCACTGAAAACAATACAAACTTACCCATATGTCCCAAGAAACATCAATAATGTTCTCCCAAGAGACAACAACACACTCTTATTCAGATACTCCTCCATATACTATGATGAACAACTATACAGGGCATCAATAACAATAAAAAATCTCACACAACACCCTCATTCAGTTAGCCATACATGTTAACACTCAATAGAAACATAAAAATCAACATAGTGCAAGCCTACAACAACTAGTATGGTAATACAAGGCTTATACATGTAACACAACAATAACTTTATTCACGTAACCATACAACAACTATATAAACACTTTGAATTACAAGCTCTTTACACAATACCTTCATCATTTCCTTGTAGTATAAATAGTTACTGCAACCAATGATTTGGCATACAATAGACATATGAACAACATTCTATTAAACTCTAGATCTTACCTCCATTCATACTACATTGCCCATACACAAAGGAACCAAATGCACAATTGGTTGTGGACACCATTATAACTATATTCATACTCATCCTTTTGATATGTTATTCTGTAGTCACATACTTAGGCTTCAATTTACCCATCACATAGCCCTTTACTCAGTGTATACATTAACCAAACTCTCTATGGCTAACCTTCGATAAATTACCAAATTACACTTTAAATCATTTTCCCAATGATAAATAAGACCCAATCAATGACCAAGTTAGGTGAAAAAAAACCAGATCAATGCAATCATTAAGTTCCTCTTCATTTGATGATAGATTCAATTGTGACTATGTTAAAACACTTCAGTCTCTGTGATCACACACACTCTTTCATCATTAGTTGCATCCCACTAAGATTCAATGCCCAAATTAACCATTTATTATTTTCTACTACACTATCGAAAGAAATCAATCATGGCCTAGAGTTAATTTCATGATGAATCCATGAGAAAAATGTTGGTATAGCTTCAGATATTCATTTTACCACCTACAAGAAGTGGCACAGGGATATAAATGTAATCCAAAGTAGATTTTCATGGAGACATAAAGGAAAGTCAGAGAATATTTTTCAATTGTTGTTGCAATGAGGAAGCAATATTGCACAAATTCTAATATGTTTAGAAATTTAATAAAAAAATTCAATCCAAATCTATAACTCAACTTCATTCCTTCTACAATCAACGTGTCAGGACCATGTAAACCTTCATAACACATCAAAAACCATTTGATAATGATGCACGAGCCACCACTTCTATTGACATCAATGCCTAACTCTAGAAAAGTCATTATTCACATCAATGGACACACCATGCTACCATCAATCTCCCATTCGAACTAATGGAAACACCCCAACCACAACACCAATCTAATCTTATTTAACTAACCTTGACTCTTCTTTGACTAACAAGATCATTCTCCATGAGTGGCTAATCTCATTTTCCCCCTTTTAGGTCAATATAAAAGGGTGACCAAACCTCATTGAAACACGATGCTTACAACATACTATGTTGATACCACATATTCTCTTTTGAAACATGATTATATACAACACTGGAAAATTGTCATTAGAATCAACGTAATCTACTTCTTGTAGTTGTATCTTATGCAACCAATGGACATCAATGAAAAATAGTCAAACGATGACCTTCCTCTTATTGAACATGCCCCCTTTAAACCTATGGTAGTTTGTCCACAACCAACTATCAAGGTTATTGTACAAACAATTTCATATTGCACTTCAACAATCCTTCTTATTGTTCGCAAGAGATAACACCAAATAGACCAAGGAATTTACAATATGCCATGAACAATGATAACAATGAGATACATGGATTAATAATCAAGATACAGGGTTACATCAATGAAATACAACACTGTAATAATGACACCCAAACACCCATATAGAGCTTAAATAAAATACGCTTTTCAATGCATGCATCAAATAAATGACTCACTCTCGCATATATGGTTGACAAAAATATTTCTCTTCTATGCATAGTTGGTACAATAGATTTTCAACCAATATACTAAAATGATGGACGGGAAGATACATATGGCTGAAGTAAAAACTTTCCGCTCATAGTTACAACAAATAAATTTTGCAGAAACAAAAATGAGCGAAAGAAACATGAAAATTTCAAACAACCCTTGAAAACCTAATTCCATGCACAACCCCCTTCAAGCTCACGTACCTTCTAATATGCATGTTGATCATGTGGATGGGATCTTCCTTTTCTATATTGGTCATATCATGTTTTCATTGCAGCTCATCTACATCACTTCTTCACATCTTTTAGGCTACTGCCATACACTCCCCCTCAGGCCATGCATGCCTCACTTTGCACTTATGTACTCTTATTTGTATAGATGAAAGAATAATGCATTGTAATGGGGACTACAATCTCTTACTCGAAATCTAAAGAGGAAGAGATTGTTTTAGATTTATTTCTTATTGCTACTCTTTCCTTCAACACATATAAATTATTTAGAGTCTTGATTTCTTTTACAATTATCTGCATTAACATTTATCTTATGATGTACCAACCTTTGTATTTGAACATCACTTGCTTGCCTCCCTCTACCATCTATTTCAAACTCAATATGTTATGCTTTAGTCTTTCAACCAACAACATTTTTATGTAACCAACTCACAGGGAAGATAGATCAACGACTTAAAAATTATCCTCCTCGAGGGGAAACCTCCTTTACATTACATAAATGACCAGTTCTTAGATGATACAAATGATAATACCTCCTTGGTATATATAGGAGTCTAAGGGGTCACAATATAATCAGATCCTACATAACAATAATAACATAAGGGAAAAACAATAAAAATAATGGAATTCTATGGGGCACAACAATAACAATATGGAGACTACATGGGTACAATAATAAAAATAGGAGGATACACTAAAAATAAAAATAAGGGGGTTGTTGACAAGGTTAATCATATCTGTAGACAGAGACGATCCCTCTAGCCCAATGAGTGGGTCTAGCAACTGAAGTGACAATCAACTAGACATCTTCCTAGGTTATAATTGAAAAGTAGAACGAAAGAGATGACCTACCTCGTTCTAATGCTATTCCGATTTCCTTTGTTGAGGGCCTCGAAACACTTGTGTAACAAAGTTGTTCCTCCTTCTCCCAACATTTATGTACCTGCATAATGGATGAAGAGACCACAAAGCATGCCAAAACCAATATCAAATCCAATAATAACCTACTTAATTGATCAAGGAATGTCGAGCTAAACAAATACATGAACATATATATTTTGGGAAGATGAACCAGTAGTTGTATATTATTAGGAAATAAAGGGAAGCTTACAACCAAAGAGTTGATGTTGAAAGGCTCTCCTTTAGTGCTAATCCAAGTTCAGGCCAAGAAATTCTCCAATAAATCCTCCTCCAAGTCTAATTAATATCCTCTAGGCACAAGCTTAGCATAAGGGTGAAAATAGACATAGACCAACCAGCCTCTAACCTGACAAAACCAATTGGGAATGGGAGAGGATGAATATATAGGTTGGTAAAGGGGTTTAGGATCTCTCTAAAGATAGGATTAGGCCCTTCTCTCAAGGAGGTAACTCATAGGGATAAGTCCAAGAGGCCAAATTGCGAGAATTTGACCTCATCTACACCAAACAACCTTCAGATCACTGCTCTCAAAGCTTTTAGATCATGAAGCTTCTCATCCTCTTTGGGAAAATTTCCTTTTTGGGATCATCGTGGATATACAAGTAAACAAAGTGATGCCATCACGGGTTCAGTATAATGTAACATGCAATCATCGTGGTTTTGAGTCACATAAGAGTGATGATCCTTAAATTAGGGTTTTAGGGCTATTTCTTCAGGGAAAGCTCATGGTATTTTCCAATCAATGTCTTAGGAAGGATCTGAATTGCATACATGATTGAGTACAACATAATGGTCATGTTTCCATCACTTCGGAGTATGTCACAAGGAAGTGCATGACGTGTGACAAAATACTATGTAATAGGGGCTACACTAGTATTACATGGAACTAACATGCCCCTCTTCTTCAAAAAGATTTGTCCACAATTCTTGAGTAGATACAAAGGCTTTTGTATGAAAATTTAATCTTGCCATGTGGATCTTTACTGGGTAACTTCTTCCACTTAATCAGATACTATGAAATTAATCGATTTCGTAGTTGTCGGGTTTTTTTTCTGTGACTCCTTCAGGCTAAAATATGATTTTTCCTTCTTCGTCAAGTTTTTGAAATACTATTTGAACTAGAAATTTGTCACTGATAACCTTTTTTAAGTATGAAACATGGAAAATTCGGTGTAATTTGAAATATGTACGCAACTCCCATTTGTATCCCATAGTGCCAATGTTTTGCAAACTTGGGTGATAATTTATTATCCTTCATTACTTCCTTGAGGGACCTATATTTATATGGTTGCAGCTATAAAAATACCCAGTCACTTACATAAAAACTTCTTTCATTGTGATTTTGATTTACCTATTGTTTCATTCGATTCTGCACAAGAGTGAGGTTATCCTTCCAGAGTTGGAGAACTTATTTCTGATGCTAAATGTGATCTTCCACTTCTTGAACCTTAGAATTTTCTCTTAAAGATTATGTGATGGAAAATGAATGATATCCATAAAATTCCATAAATAGGTCATTTCTGTTGGAGTATAGAAGGAAGTGTTATACCAAAATTAAGCCAGAGGTAACCACTTGACCCACTGTGTTTGTTTATGAGATAAAAAAGAAACGAAGATATCCTTCCAAGTATTTGCTCACTATCTCAATTTTCTCATCATATTGAGGATGATAAGATGAGATATGAGTTAATTGAGTACCAATATAAGAAAATAATTTTGTCTAGACATTTCCAGTGAAAATGGGATCTCTTTCACTTATAATAATCTTTGGATATCCATGTAGTTTTTTATTTTTTTCCATTAATGCATTAACAACTGTACTATATTTAAAAGGATGATATAATGCACAAAAGTGTTCATACTTGGTAACTCTATCAACTACCACCATTATGACACTCTTTCCTTCATAATTGGGTAATCTTGTGATAAAATCCATTGATAGCTCCTCCCAACATTGAACTGGAATGGATAAATTTTGTAATAGACCCGTGATATTAATTGTCTTAACTTTATTTTGTTGGATAACCCAACATTCTACCACAAAAGTCCCAAGTTCCCTCTTAAGGGTGAGGTGTTCAATTACAAAAGAATCTTTTGTTTGAGTTGGGAATTCTTACAAATATATAAGCGATCTTTGTACCATGAATTTTACCATAATGAATCATTTTTCTAGATAATCGTATCAGATTTACTACGATATTGTTATAAATTTTGAATGAGTGTCCAAAACTCTTATTCATTCTTCCATTCATCCCTTTCTTTAGCTCTCCATTCAGGTTGGATAATATAAATGGCACAAATCAATGCTTCCATATCCTCATCCTTTCTTGAGGGTGCATTTGCAACAACATTTGTATTCCCTTTTTTTAGATGACTTCAAAATCATATCCCAACATCTTTGTGATCCATTTTTTCTACTCTTACGAATATAATCTTTGTTCCAAAAACTACGTAAGGCTATCATCATTTGTTTTTACCATGAAGTGTATTTGCATTAGGTAACGTCACCACTGCTTTAGTGCATGTAGTATTTTCGGTATTTCCTTCTCATAAATAGGTTTTTGTAAATACTTTCCCTTGATTTTAATGAATTTAAAAATCAATGGGTATTTCTTCTTGCATTAAAACAACACCATTTCCATTTCTTGAGGCATCTCATTCTACAATAAAGGTTTTTGTGAACTTTGGCATAGCTAAGAATGGTGCTTGGCACATTTCCCCTTTAAGATGTTCAAAGGACTTATTTTCTTTTGGAGTCCAAGAAAATGCATCTTTATTCATTAATGTTGTTAATGGTACTGGTATTCTCCCACAATCCTTAAAAAAATTGCAATAATACCCTGTCAACTCGAGGAATAGTCGAATATTCTTTAGGGTTGTGGGGATATTAATTTCCTTAATGGATTTAATTTTGTTAGGGTCTACCTTATCACCCTCATGAGTTACAATATAACCCAAATGTTCCACATCCTGTACTAGAAAGAAACATTTAGACATAATTGCATATAATTATTTCTCCTCCAATAGTTTGAGTACCCTATCAACATGTTGAACATGATCCTTCCAAGACTTGTTCTATATTAGTATATCATAAAAAAATACTAACACAAATTTTCAAGAAAGGGCTTGAATGGAATTGATTAAGGCTTGAAATGTAGAAGGTGCACTAGTAAGGCAAAATGGCATGATAAAAAATTCCTAATGACCTTTATGATTTCTGAATGTCTTTATTCTTCATTCTCATTTGATGATATCATGAAAAAAGATCCAGCTTGGTGAAGTAAATTCCTTCATGAAATTGATCCAAAAATTCATCAATGACAAGAATGGGAAATTTATATTTAATATTGAGCATGTTGAGCTCCCTATAATTGAGACACATACACCATGATCCATCCTTCTTGTGCACCAATAATACTAGAGTAGAGAAGGAAATTTGACTAGGTTGAATTATAATGACCTCTATCATTTTTGCATCCATAAAATGAATTTCAATCTTTTGGGCATAAGGATATCTATAAGGCCTAATGTTTCGAGGAAAACTTTTTTGAGTAAAATGAATATCATGATCATGATCATGAATAGGTGGGAGGCCCTTACAAGTCTTAAATACCTTAGAATGATTCTCCAAGTCTTTTTGGAGATATATAGAAATAAATAATTTTGTTGTTTGAAGCTATAGTGAGGATAATTGTACAGTTACACCTTGTTTTCCTTTCTTGAGAAGAATTTTCATGCCATTAGATTCGATTATATTCCCTAGTTTCCTTACAATACCCCTTAATTCAACTTCCTTTTCTTCCCAAGAAAATTTCAAGAAAAGTTATTGAAAATTAAAATTTATCAGCCCAAGAGATTGTAACCATTGGACTCTTAGGAACACTTCAAAACCACCCATTGGAATGGAAATAGTTGGACTATTCAATACATATTACCCCATGGTTAGCTACATATTATGGAACTTTCCAAAGAAATTTATAGTTCCTCCATTTGCAACCTTTTTGATAGTGATGGACCTCCCAACATTTAGGTGATCTGCCCGATTTCAAGTCCCAATAGGAACTCAAACCATTTGGTGTATGAGTGACATTAGGTAGAAAGGCCTGGTTGTTGAATTCTTAAAGTTTTTCCTTGTCTCTATCTATTAGCAGGAAAGTGGAGTGCAAAAGGTATCTTCCAAAAGAAAGGGGGTGTTCCTTGTTAGTTTTCAGTTGTAACTGTGTCAAGGTTCTTCAACAGCACAGGGGGGATAAAAGTGAGGCTCTAAGTGAGAGGTAATAGTATCACCCAAGAAGAGACACACATGAACTAGAAGGGTTTGTCTAACACCCATCAAAATAGTCCATAGTGGATGCGATGGTTGGTATAACCAACAAACAAAGAATGATATGTTTAATATTCCATGGAATAGTCCACAAGGGTGGGACAACAATAATAATCATTACAACACATTACCAATAAGATAAATACTAAAATAACCGAAATAGTTCAACTATCCTAGCACATGTGAAAGAAAACGTGAAATACAAACATCCATAGAATGGTCTTACAAACATTCATAGTCCATGAATGAAGAACATGTTAGCCTTGAAGGCTTATGTTATTAAGAAAAATTTGGAAGACACATCTTTACAATGTAAATCACTGACACCAATAGTGTGGCATTGGAGCTACTCCTTTCTCCTCAAAGAACTAGCTGATCTCTTGAATGCCTTTCGAGATGTGCTAAGGTGAAAAGTAATTTTGTCATATAATGAGGGAGTGTATATAACCAATGGTGAATCTTTGACTACCCTCATGACTATTTGACTACCTCTGACTTTCCAAATGACATGACTCTTTACATTCCATCTGTCCTTTTGAATTCCACTTTAGAATACATTTGAACACAATAACATGGTCTGCAATAGTGATGTGGCATATGGAAACTCATGAAATGGCATGACATGCCACTACTGACATGGACTTCTTGATGATGTGGAAATGTTAAGTCATTGTTTCTAGTAAGTGTTGGATGCTTTCTCTTCACCTCTGCATGGCTTGGTGATGCAAAATCTTCAATGATATTTAGTCTTGGATGTTTGTTGTAAACTGATGTACAATTTATTTCTCTTGATTGATAAACAAGTGATTTCAGCTACAATAGAGTCTTTAGGCATGCTCCCTTACTTCCTCTCCTTCTCCATCATCTTTCCATGACATGATTGAGTACTTGTTTCTGCAATTCACTCATGACGAGACAACATCAATCCAAAAGTTCCCTAGTTTAATATGATGCATTTTGATCCATCAGGTGAGCACGAGACAAGTGATAGACTTAGAAGTGGGATTCGGTGATTATGTAGTACACAATTACAGTAGTCAAGGGAAGAAAATTGAGCCCTGATATTGTGCAGTACACAACTTTGGGAGGCATGAAGGACAAGAATGGGTGTTTTCTAGACACAATGGTGTCTAGCTAAGTGAATGGACTTATGGAAAGTCAAATATAGAGTTTTTGATCTCAAGGGATGGTGTTATTCATCACATTGTGTAGTTCTAGTAGCCAGGAGAATATATTAAGGCTTGAAGATCTGCAGTGTGCAGTTCAAGGCAGGTTGGTGTACATAACAACGCAACTATGGGGGTCAAATTTGGAAGTCGGGCACAAGAATTGCATAGTTCAACAACCCTAGGAGACAATAATTGTACAATATGCAATATCAAGCAGCAAGGTCCCAACTTATAGGGCTAAGACTATGTAATTTGAAGTTGAGTTGGAATATTTTTAAAAAATAGCTAAGTGTGGGATAAGTGATACACTGTGATGACCCTTAACTCTAATCACACACTTAGCATACTTTGACGAAAATACAACATAGATCATATGAACATATGAAAAAATCATTTCCATCCTTGTGACTGCCTTATGACAAGATACGACAAATGTGACATTTCAGATAAACTTTAGGACGACCATGATGACACTTGTGTGACAATGCTCAAGAATTGTATATGGGTATGACATATGTCTATATAGTTAGAACAACTGATATACACAAATAAAGACCTTCAAAACCATAATAATAGGCTTGCAAACATTGCATGACAGCCAAACATGCCAAAAGATGACAATTAACCTAACATGCAAAAGGGAACAAAGTGTTGTAAGAGAACTCATGAAATAATCTCTAATATTTGAAACAATAATATAAAATACCAAGGAACACTTCGAAATTGTGTATAAGAAAAAAAAATTGAGGATGTTGCAACAACTACAACACATGGTGACACATTGGTTAAACTCCACCTTATGTGCCTTGGTTAACTTCTTATGTGCATGGCCTTGGTTCTTCGGGGAGTATTGATTCATCGTGCATATTTAATTTGGCCTTTCTAATTACCCAATGAATAGACATGGTCCCCTCAATACCTTCTCAGTTAAACACAACAAAATATTTACCAAAATCACAAAGTTTCGAGGTTGAAAGGGGAGTGTGGCTCGCAATCTTAAGATTTTATCAGTATAATTTTTCATCTCTTGTGTTTCTCTACCACCAGCAGGCCTAGAAAATATCTTGAAAGAGTCATGCAGGAAAACAATCATTGTTATGTTTCCAACGATCCTAGACATTACCCTAGAATATTTTCTTACTTCACCTATCTTCACAGGAAGCCTTTCTCTTCTTTCACCTTTATTTATTTATTTAAACAAAAGAGTGCATTAGTAGTTATTTTTTTTGGGGCAGAAGAGGGATGTCGACTTGTTGAGATCAGAAGAGGTTGTTCCTTTAGAGAAGCATACAAAGACCTCTAATTTAGGTTTTCTCGTTTATATTACCTCGTTCTCCATTTCTGCTAGTTGGTTAAGATTGAGGACACCAAAAAATAAATACCGAGTATAGGCATGACGTTTTCAAACTGGACATGGATTCATGGTTGGACCAAAACTCTCCTGATGGATGGATCATATTTTCCATCGTAAATTCATTAGCGAAAGGGTGTAGCCAACAGAGGGAATATGACCAAAAAGCTAGTCAAACTCTGAAGTGTCACAATACTCTTTATAGTTCAGCCACACAAATACCATTGGGGAAATTAATTTCTTGATAAAAAAAACCTAATCACTTGAACATTAATTATCAACCCGAGGAGTGTCTTTTTATTTCAAGGAAATTGAAAAAATATATGCAAGAAGCTAACAATAACTAATCACTGGTTCTATATGATCGTGTTCTACACTAGAAAGCTCATCCAACAAGAAATAATATGTAAGACTTGAATAACAATACTAATTTAAAAAGCAGAAAGTAAATGACATGAAAACAATTGTGCTAATCACGCATTTTGAATCAATATTGAATTAAATGACACCTTGCTAAACTAGAAACCTAACCTACTGCACCCAACAAAATTCAAAAGCTAATCTAAAACAACCAATTAAGTGAAATCTAGAAATTGTAGGAAACAATAAACATGGAAAATGTAGCAGCCAACAAATCACTTGAAAGAAAATGATATTTTCTTTAAGGAATAACAACTGAAATTCCAAGAAGCAAGCACACAATATGTTCAAACTAACACCTTGTCCAAGGTAGGGGGCCCAACTGCCCAAGAGTCAGTTCTGCCTTGAAACGTAATTTAGATTAGATTACAAGTAGACAATTATGAAATTCCACTGATAGCACATTTCATTAAAAATTATTTATAAATACAATACAATTCTAATTTCTTCCTCTAATTCAATAATTGTCCATCCCCCTCTTTGATCTGTGTTTTCATTTAAATACATAGAGACAAAAGGAAATTACAACTAAATAGAATGCAAAATTATTTCCATTACAATTGTATATTTTCCACAAAAAATTGATCACAAGAAAAATATGAGAGGTCTCTCCACCATGATTTAGTTGGAACAAGTCCACTCTGGTATGGCAATTGGGAGAATTTGGAAAAATGGCCACAACAAATAATATATATAAAATCACCTTGAAAGAACATTGCATTGCTCTAAATCCAGACTGAATTTTGGAAAATTCCTCAATAGGTAACTAAATTCACCCATTGTGCACAAAACCCTTGTCTTAGATTTTAAATATTCATCTCCATTTTCTTGAAATGTCCAATGCAAAACTGCCAATTTTTATCCCAATGAATTTCTATGTTGGAATATTTGATTATGAGATGAAGATCAAATTTTCAATCTGGGAGAGAACTTGGAGGCTGAAATCATGAGTCGTGTTATAAAAAATTCATTAATAAACCATCATTGAGGAAATCATACATAATAATATTCAATTTATTAAAAATAAAGGAGAATAAACATCACTAATCCACAATAGGATGAATAATTATAAACTGGAGTTAAATAATAAAGTCGGATACATAAAGTAATAAATGAATGCTGGAAATGGATGACATAGATGTCAAGAAATGGTAATAATAATGGAAATTTAGTGGCCCAACACATGCTTAGAAGCCACAATAGGTTCATGCACAACCCTTAATCAAATAATGAAAAAAAAACAGAACTCAAACAACAAACGAACAACAAAAGAAAAGACTATGTTCATAGTGTAGGCCACAACCCCAAATCTTCATTGAGAAGATTATTTTAAGTCTTGGCCATTGGCAAGGAGAGATTCAATATTCTTGTCAAGTGATTGAATATGATAAGTGTGTTGGTGAATCTTTTCGTGCACCATGAATGGACCAATCCACAAGGACTAAAAGTTATTGTGTTTTCCTTTGTCCTTGTGAGATTTATCCCACTTCAAGACTACACCACCCACATTGAATTGTTTCTCCCTTCATACTTCTTGTCAAGACACCTTTGGATATGATTCTAGCAAAATAAATTTTGTTTTCCTTTCAATATTTCTTCCTATAGCTTATGAAGGGTATCCATCCTATGCTAAACTAACAAATATGATTTGCCTTCAAATTCTTGTGACAATTGGAGATAAGGCAAGTAGATGTTGGGTGGGAGGATGGCTTCTTTTCATACACTAAGAAATAAGGGGAGGTCTTCAAATAAGAATTCGGCATGACTTAGTCAACCCATAAGGGATTTACCAATGAGAAGCACCAATTTCGTTGCTCAGAGAATATGTTATTTTTTAACATGTTCATTAGGTTCTTATTTGTGGATTCAGTAAGACCATTCCCATTCAAATAATAATTAGCTAAATGTTTCAATATGATACCATTTTCCAATGCAAAATCATAGTCTTAATTATAAAAAGTATGTTGCATTTTCGAAAACAAGTGCATTAGGAATGTTGAGCTTGGAAAGGATGTTCTACTCCATAAAGCTAATGACTTCCTCATATTTCATATTTTTTAGCGGAACTACTTTTTTCCATTGTGTGAATTAATCTGTGGTAGCTAGGATGTAGTGGTGCTAGTTTGATGAATATAGGAAAATTTTCCAAAAAATGTCCAATCCCCACTAATGAAAAGGTTCTTCCATTGCAACAGGCTACAGTGAGGTGCTGACTTCTTATTTATGCTCACACAAATATGGCATACCAGACACTTGTGGGCATAAGCATGAGCATCTCTGAATAATGTAGGCCATTAAAAGTTGACCCCCATAACCTTCTGCGTTGTGGTGTTTCCTGCAAAGTGTTCCCCAGTTCGTCCATCATGTCAATGACGCAATACATTTTTGTATCATGTTCTTCCAAATACTTCAACAGTACTCCGATGTGGTGCTTTCTGAACAAAACTTTATGCACCGACTGATAATGTAATGATTTAAGTCTAATTTTACTCTTATTCCATGTCTAAAAGTGGGAGGGCATTGTGTCGTGATCAAGATATTGGCACATATCCGTGTACCAAGAGTTCATGCTAGTAGTGGGGGAGACTCGCTCAACATTGTACATCATAATTTCTTTCTCCCATCCTAAAAGATAATCTTCTTCTTCCTTCATGTTGACTACCTCTGTTGCAAGTCAACAAAGACCATGGCCGTTGATTGTATGAACTGACTTAATTTCTAGATCATACTCTTACAACCCGATCATCCCGTTTTCTCTCCTTTCACCCAAATATTGCTAAAAAAGAAGTGATTTGACTGCTGGATGTGGGACAAAGATAACCCAATGATTTTTTAGTAGATAGGACTAAAAATTCTTTACTGCCTTGTATAATGCATGACCCTATTTGTCAATGACAAGGTTTTTAAGTTTTGATCCCTGTAGACTTGCACTCATGAGGGATATAGGCCTCTCATTGTTCAACTCATCCTTTTGAGTGAGTATAACAATGAGCACACTTGTTGGTTCGAAATGCATCAGCCAAAAAATTCTCTCAGGTGATTTCTACCAAAAGACTTTGTTTAATTCATTATGGATCACAGAAGCTTGAATACAGAAACGAGAGAAGTATCAGAAGAAAAAGTGTAGAGAAAGAAATATTTATTGATATCTGAGTTGAATAATGCGGGTGCTTCTACTATAGCCTACTGAATATGGGAAAACACGTCCTTTTCCCTTATATCCCATTTATAAATTTCATCCTTCTTCACCATCTCTTGTATTGGCTTGCTAATCTGAGCATAGTCACAGGTGAATTTGAGGAGGAAATTTATTTTCCACAAGAAGGACTACATAGCCTTTGTGTTTGCCAGGAAGGGAATCTACAAGACCAGCTTGACACTCTCTAGGTCTGCCTTAATCATGCTCTTTGCAATAATGTGGCCCAAGAGATTACCCTCAGACACTACAAAAATAATTTTCCTCAGATTTAAGGATATTTTGTACTTGTGATATTACACAAAAATATTCTTTATGTTGTGTATGTTGTATGACCTTTGTTTGGAGAACATCGTTACATCATAAAGATAGACCACTACACTCCACCCTATCAATCCACTGAAAGAGATATCCATAGCATGTTCGAATGTTGCACTAGCGTCGATTAGTCCAAATGGAATTCATCTAAATGTGAACGTGCCCATCTTCATTCAGAATGTGGTTTTAAGTATATTAGGATCTGCACCTAAAACATGGATATATCCCGAATACCCATCTAATAGAGAAAACATTTCAAACCCCGACATTTTTTGCAATATTTGTTCGATCGATGGACATGGTAGTTGTCCTTATTCGAGGCGTCATTGATATTTTGGAAATCTACACATAGGAAGATTTCACTAAACTTCTTCCTCAGCTCGGACCAAATTTGACACCTACGTTAGTGCTGCACTCTGTACATGATCCAAGAATCCAAAAATCTTCTCAAATCTTTCTGAGTAGGAGGCTCAAGCATTGGATGTACTTTCCTTAGTTTTTGTTGTAAGGGTTTGGCCCCTTCCTTTATCGGTATCACATGTTGGATTATTCATGTGCCATATGTCTTAAGCTAATCATACGTCCACACGAAGACATCTAGGTATTGCTTGAATAAGAAGATCAAGGCTTTATTCTCTTGTGGTGTACAATACATACTAAGGTTGACATAGTTCAGATATTTTTGTGTTCCGAAGTTAATTTGCTCGTGCGAATATGTGGAACTGTGGGTCTTAGCATTGAAAGTTCCTCAGAAGTGATTCTACAGGTTATATAACTTTTCCAATAATACCACACCCTTTTGGATGAGGGTTTTCTTCCTTGCACTGGCTGTGTCTTGCAATTCCATTTCTTGCTTGTCCTCATCAAACGCTGCATCTTTGAATACATCAGTGTTTTCGATGAAGCACATTATCTACACATGACCATAGAAAACACGTAAATTAGTTATATTTTCAAGGATGAAATGATTATAAACCATTTTAACAAAAAAACCATCCCTCAATGGTGAAACCTAGCAACAACATTTGCTAATGCATCTGCAGTTGTGTTATGCATTCTTGGAAGAAACATAATATTGAAAGGTTGGAAATGTGAAATAAGAAGACATAAATCTTGTTGATAACTTCTATAATGAGGTGAAACACAATGTATAGTATTACATACATATCACACCATAATTTCTGAGCCACCAACCACTTTAAAAATGGCAACATTGAGGTCAATGTATTTTTGTAATCCCAAGATGAGTGCTTCATACATTATAGTGTTGTTCGTGCACTCAAATTGAAAGTGGCTCGAGATCAAATGTTTTCTCTATAACAGGTTTATCGAAATGTAATGAGCTCGAGATCCCTCCTACATTGTTGAATCATCAAAGTAAAAAGTCTAAATATCATATGTATAGGGATTGAGAACGGCACTGGTACTACTAACTCTATTGATAATTGTAAAAATTTCATTATCACTAGTTGGAAACGAAGGATATCCAACTATGTATTTGGTGTAACTATGGATGGTTGTGCATGATAACACCCCAGTTGAGTTTCAAGGAAGCAATTGCCAAAAAATAATTATGTGAAATCCATGGGTTCATTATGTCCATCCAAGGGATTGACAATATGTTTCATATATCTCTCTTACCCAGGTTTGATTATTTTTTCCCTTATACGAAAGCCATAGGTGTGACTAGTATGTGAAAAAGTATCCTTATAACTTGCTAGACTAGTCTTTGCTAAAAAACACTCTGTATGCTTCTGGGATGTCCACAATAAATATTTTTATACAATGGTGAACTTGTCCATCATATGATAAGTAGATGATGACATATCTGAGTTCACCAAATTCCTTGATATCAGTCATGTCCAACTGAATAATTTGTGCATTTGGTTTGTCCCATTTGGCATTGCTTTTATTGGCAACAAATAATGGAATTGTGTTCACCGATGCACTAGAATCAACCAAGAAATTATGTACATTGAAATTAAATATTTAGAAATTTAATAGGAAATATGGGTAGAGTGTATTTTCATACATCATTATAGCGTTATGTACTAATTCGAGAGAATGAGGAGACTTACCAGATACCTTGTCTGAAGATGTAGCATTACTTGTAGAGGTTTTCCCAATTTCCCATAAGAGGATGTCCCATTTGATCATGATCTTTGTTAATTCAAATATTTAAATGTTCGCACAAACCTTCTTCATGTCATCAGCTATGTTTTCATCCACAACGAGAAGAATGGCCTAAGTTTTTGCAGATGTAACTCAACTTGTGGTTTCTGGAGTGATGGATCTTTCCTTATTGCTGAAAGAAATACTTTTCGTTGAGACTGCTTTCTTGGACATGCTTTAAGTGTCCTGCAATGAGTTGACTGGTGGGTTGATTTTAGCTAACATTTTTTCTTTAAATTTTTTCTAAGAAAACTCAATTGTAGTGGCTAATCCTTGGATTCTTAGGTTGTACTGGTTGGTCTGCTTCTATTCCATATCATCACTTGGAAGCTGCTTATCAGGACTACTCTTTTGGGACATCAGTATACAACTAAACATTTTCACTACATGCCCGACACTTGGAGTTTCATCGACTACAATAGCTTCTTTATTTTCTTCTGTAGCCTCGGCCTATTCTTCAACCATTACCAAAACAACAAGCTTCATAACAAGCATGCTCATGGCTTGGTTCCATTTTACGAAAATTTTCTGTGGATGACGTTCTTGATGATACAAACATTATTGATCTATGCCCAAGTGATTAATGTTCAATACAACATTGGAGATCTACGCAGACTATGTTATTTTGTTGCTACTACTGCCAGAAGTCAGATTCCTTTGAAAGTTTGAATCTGGGAGGCTTGTTTCTCATGGTGGTATCACTCGATATCTGTTTGATTTATTCCATTAAATTAGATAGAGACTTCACAAGATGAGTCAAGCTTTCAAGATCAGATGGTTCTTTCTCTTTGGCTTTTCTCACAAAGGCCTGAGACCTCTTACTTGTGTATTTGGATTCTTTTGTTGGTTCATCATCTGATATGACTCTGACTACACATAATTCCTTCTCAACATTGATATAATCTTCATAATATTTTGTTAGTGCTTGTTTCACAGTTCGCTTCACAAATTGTGCAATGCTTACTGGCAAGCCATATGTGTAGTAATCTATTTTGATGGAGTCATGAGGTTTCATGTTTTCTCAAAATTTTTTCAAGATGGAGTCATGATTGATCTTTCACTTTTTCATTTTTCCCCATCATAACATTACCCAACTCTTTGAACAACATGGCAGGGATCTTGTCATCAACAAAGTTTTCAAGGAAGTTCTTCTTAAACCCCCTCCAATTTTGGATGGAGTTTGGAGGAAGTCTGTGATACCATATAGTTTCTCTACTATCTATGGTACATGGTACATGGGAAAATTCTACATGCAACATCATCATAATGTACCTCAAGTTTTTGTAGATCTAAGTAAAAGTTGTGAAGATGGTCTTCATCCTTCACTATTTTATCAGGGTCATAGTTTGTTAAGAGCTTCTTTGAATGCCTTGGCATCTTGTGTAGCCGAAAATTGTGAGTGGGTTCTGAGTCATCTAGTCCATATTTTTGTCTGCCATGTCTTCTTCTTCACTATCCTCCTCTTATTTATTAGAATCTAATGGCTCTTCTTCTTCTTTTTCATCTCTGCCTAGCCCACATAAATTTGTGTCCAAGAGTAGAATGTTGTGTTTGTCACCACCGTGAAAGAGTGGAGGCTCTTCTTATTTTTCCATAGATTCTTATAATTCGTTAAGACAATCAAAAGACATGTATTCAAAAGTATAAAATACTCTCCCCACGGGGGTGGTATTATTCTTCTTCGAAGAATATGGAAGACTGATTACTCCCGTGATCAATCCAATAGCTTTTTCAAATTGACGAGTTATAGGGCGGATGGCCCAAATCTAATCAGATGGAATTTCACATTCAGTACCGGGCTAAGAAGATTTATTAACATCAAAATTATGAGTATGGGTAGTGAAATGAATGCTGTTGTCTTGATCAAAGGATAGGATGATGGGGTCGGTGGGTTTATGAACCATAAAATATTGGCTTCCCTACTTCTAGTGCCAAAAATGTTGACAGTACTAGACCTACCAACATTGAGGGGATCTCCCAGATGTGAATTCCAAATTACACCTCACGCCATTTGGTGTAGGATTCTCATCATAATAAAGGTGAAGTTTCTAAATTCTTAAATATTTTCCTTGTCTCTAGGTGTCAATGAGAGAAAGGGGTGAAAAAGTTACCATAAAAAATAAATGGGGTATGCTTGGTGAGTGTTCAGTTGCAACTGTGTCAAGGTTCTTCTACTACAAAAGGGGGGAGAAAGTGATCCTCTAAGTGATAGGTAATAGCACCACCCAAGAAGAGATACACATGAACCAGAAGGGTCTATGTAACACCCACTGGAATAGTCGATAGTGGATGTGATGGTTCTTATAACCAATAAACAAATAAAGGTCTGTCTAATATCCCACAGAACAGTCCATAAGGATAGGACACCAATAACAACCATTACAACACATTCTCAATAAGGTAAGTACTAAAATAGTCGAAATAGTACAACTATCTTAGCACATGTGAATGTAAACATGAAATAGAAACATTCATAGAATAGTCTTACAAACATTCATAGTCCATGCATGAAGAAGGTGCTAGCCTTGAAGTCTTCTATAATTAAGAAAAATTTAGAAGGTACATGCTTAAAATGTACAACACTAGCCACAATAGTGGGACATTGGAGCCTCTCCTTGCTCCTCAAATAACTAGCTGATCCTTCTAATGCCTTGCAGGAGGAGCCAAGGTGAAAAGTTATTTTCTCATTGTGGGGAAATTATATGAAATATATATAGCAACAATATTAAATTATCAAACAGGGATTTGTAATGAGTAGATTCGATGCACTATATGTTCTGATAAGAAATAAGTTCCTATTCCTGATGAGCATATCCTAGATAGAAAGCATTCAAAACCAAAATAAATTTTGAGCTCACACCATTAGGAGGAAAAAATAAAAAATGAAATTTTGATAAGCATGTAATCTAAGAGGTTCTTTCTCAGGTAACAAATATTCCCATTTATAGGCTCATGAAATGAAAAGATGGATTCAACTATGCTTTCCTATAGAAACTGATTTCAATTAACTGACTGCATTCAAGCATTAAACACACAATCATTCCTAATCTCACTAATTCTAAAGAAAGCCATACATTCTGGTACATGAAATTTTAAGTATGACAAGAGTCTTCACATAACGACACATGTAGGTGAATGATGAGATCATTGTTCTTAATTCTTCCTGTTCTTTCAAATTAGAATTCAACACTGAAACCTATTAGCCTTTGAGGAAAAATCATGCCAAAGGATCCAAATATACTCCCGAAGTCTTCAAAGTTTACCTAAGGATCGTTCAAAAATCCCAACAGTCGCATTGCAACAGCCCTTGGAATAGTAGAAAAACACTATCGGGAGGCTAAAACACATTAAAACAGTCAGAAAACCAAGTATCACAGACTTGAGCATAGCAATGCACAACAGCTGCTAGATCTGACTAATCAATAGCCCAGATTTAAGCGACAAATCACAAATCAGCAAGTAGAGAGGATGACTTAAGGATGGGCGCAAGACACCCCCGATCCGTGATCTCCAATGATTGGATCGATGATCACAATCAGCCGTTGCAATCAACAGTCGCAATTGTTGGAGGAAACCAGTGGGTATCGACGCAGACAATATAGAACTTGTGACAGCGATCAACAATTCAACGTGGACTGTCGATCAAGCATGTAGATCGATGACCCGCATTACATTGGGGTTTCGCTATTATATTTTCATAGACAAGCTAACCACGGGCTCGGGGCATGAGCAACATGCAATTGTGATTGATCGCATCGCTATATCGCATTAGTTATACAAAGGGAGCTGGCATATACACATGGGTGAGCTGATGACTAGACCTGATGGTTATATACGTAATATTGCATAATATTTCAGGTCCGCAAGAAGGCCAATTTTAATGCATTTTCAATGATTTTTTTATTTTAACAAAATACAAAGGGAGCCCTGAGTAGCGATGATGCGATAGGTTTTGGACTTGAAAGGGTTCAGGAATGAAATGCATAATTTTTCAGGTCTGCCATAAGCCATTTTTCATGGTTTTTTAGTGTTTTTCAACAAGTTTTATAATACAAAGGGAAGCAAGGGACCAAGCCACTTGTGATTTGCGATAGTGACCCTTAGGGAGGACCCGATAGATGAATATGCCATGTTTAAGGACTTTTGAAGTTAGAAATGTTGAGAGATTGGCTGGATTTCTCATAGTTGTAGTGTTTTATGTGTTTAACAGAAAAATAGTCATTCTAAACATTTAAAGGGAAACTAGAGGCCCAAACACCCATTTCATCACAAAGCAGAGTCCGAGAGATAGATTGTCGAGAAACAGAGACCAGAAAGGGGATAACAAGGACCAAAACACATGCAACTCATCCAGAACTAAAAAATGGTCATGGAGCAGACAACATAGAGCATCCCAAAACAAATAGAAACAATCATGGACCAGACATCATAGCTTGTCCAAAACAAATAGAAACATCATGAGCATCGACAACGCTTAACCAAAAACAACAAAAGTGATTGTGGGGCATTTTGGGCATGAGAGAGCTCCTAGACAGTGCAACAAACTAACAAAAGGCATTTAATCTTCTGTCAGAAGAATAATCCTCTGAGCCCATGTTTGCCTAGTCAGGGCATCAAACAGTTAAAGGGACAAAGAGGATAGATTAAGACATCGAGCCTCAGAAGGCTGAGAATCATTGTAAAAGGACTATAAAAGGTTGAAAGCTAAATGTAATAAGGGTTCAACTTCTGGAGACTATTGATACTATGTTCCTTGTAGCTTCTCATCTTCACTTTAGTGATACAAGCTTATTTTCTTGTTATATGTTCAATGTTCATATTCTCTTCTCTTCTAAGCTTACACTTGAACAATTTGTTTAGGTTTATTTTGTGTCTAATGTCAGATAACTGTCATCTTATTGCTGCATTCATAGATTATATTTGCAAGCCTCTTTTACTGCCTGTAGGTATCCATTCATATGTGTTTTATATATGCATCTACCAGTATAGTCACTATTCTTCATTTACTGCCTATAGCTAGACATTCATATGTGTCTATTTATATGCATCTACCAGTATGGTCAGTGTTCTCCATCTATCCATTGAATCTACAAACTATTGAGCATTAGTGGTCTAAAGCCTTGTCAAGGTGAGGGTGTTCATGTGTGTCTGTTGTGAAAACATAGTTGAAACAGTTATCTGGCTTGATCCAAACTATCATCCATTCCAATAGTTCAGAGAAAAATATTAAAGATTATATGTTACCAGGCACCTCCGATCTGCAACATAGGAGAGTTTACTGGAGTGATAACATAATTGGTGCCATTTCTAGGGAGAGGAGACTGAAGCTCAGCTTCCCTAGGAGATGACACAGATCTAGCTTTGATGATAGACAAAGTTCGGGCACGTTTTTGGTTGTAATCATCTATGTGGCGACTCTACTGAGGGACGAACTTTTTAGTGACTCCACTTCATAGTTCTGGCTCAGTTTGTGAGGCATACTCGAATAAATGCTCAGTAGCCACAAGCTAACCTAGTACCTGACCCTAAAAAAATCATCAAAGAAAGAAAGGAGCATCAGGTTCAGGTAAACCTAAACAATATTGTTATGCTCTTAACCTACAAAAATATACCCAAATACAGAATATGCGAAGAAAGATACCCAGAACATAGAACAGTGAGAGTCAACAACAAATATTTTATTATTCATAAAGCAATGTTCATTGGCCTCTTTGAGGGGGCAACCTCCAATAGAGTAGAGCTCAATTCAAAAAGAATACACCATGCTCGTCGCAGGGAGTCTCTATCCTTTATATATGACTCATACATGCAATACCATGGGTTTTATTAATACCATTTATCTAATACCATGGCCCATTTGCAATTAACTGTGGTCCCGTCATTAATAGCGGGTTAACCACTTACAATTATTAATATGGTCTTTATTGACTCTTTATTATGACGTGATCTGACTACATAAATAAGGGGGTTAGGGTGGGACCCTAACATGCCCTCCCCCTTAAGAATAGCCTTGTCCTCAAGGATGAAGCTGCAGAAACTGCTAAAGAATAGTGGCTGGTTCCCAAGTTGCATCTTCTGGAGAGGTGTCTTTCCACTTAATGAGGACTTCCCTAATCACTCGGCCATGCAGGGGCCATTCTCATGTGTCCAGAACCTGTTCAGGTTGGAGCTAGATTGACCCTTCCTCGTCCAATTCAGGTAGACTGGTTTGAATTCTGCAGTTGTTCCCAATAACTTTCTTGAGGCATGAGACATGGAAAACTGGATGGATTTTTGCAGTAGGCAGCAAAGCCAACTTGTATGTTACTTCTCCAATGCGTTGAAGTACTTGATATGGTCCGTAGAATATTGGACATAGTTTCTGACAACCCTTGTCTTTGAGTGATGTTTGCTTATATGGTTGCAGCCTCAAAAATACCTGATCCCCTTCTTAAAATTGGCGCTTTGAGAAATTCTAGTATACCTATTGCTTCATGCGGTTTTCAGCTTGATGAAGATTCTCTCTAAGATGGGCGAGCATGGTTGAACGGTTTTGTAGGAGTTGATCAACTGCTTGTACCTTTGATCATCCCTTGATATAAGAAGTAGGGGAAGGAGGGAGCTGACCATATACTGCTTCATAGGGAGTCATTTTGGTGGTGGCATGATAGTTGGTGTTATACCACCATTAGCCAGAGGTAACCACTATACCCAAAGATGTTGCTTTTCTGAAGTGAAACACCTAAGGTAGGTTTCCAGACATTTGTTGACTGCTTCAGTTTGACCATTTATTTGTGGATGATAGGAAGCACTGAGTTTTAGTTGGGTGCCTTGTAGCTTGAAGAGTTCCTGCCAAAAGTTACTGGTGAAGATCAGGTCACAATCAGACACAATAGAAGTGGGCATGCCATGCAATTTGAAGATCTGATCCATGAAAGATTGAGCGACCAAAGTCGGTGTAAACGGGTGGGTAGGCCGCAGAAATGAGCATACCTCGAAAGTCTATCCACAACCACCATGATGAATGACTTGTTTCCGAACTTTGGAAGACCTGTAATGAAATCCATAGAAACCTCCATCCATATTGATGCCGGGATAGGCAATGGTTGTAATGTGCATGGTGCTTTGACGGTCTCCCCTTTGTGGCGTTGACAGACATCACATTCTGCTACAAAAGTAAGGATGTCCTTTTTCATGCCTATCCAAAAAAATGATCTTCTGGTGCGAGCATACGTCTTCTGAAAGCCTAAATGTCCTGCAAGGGGGGATGAGTGAAATTCTGCCAAAATTCGACTTTTGAGGATGGATGTTGGTGATATTACGACTCTGTCCTTGTAGCGAAGAATCTAATTCTGCCACAAGTAGCCCTTGGTGGGATTTAGATCCCCCTGCAATTAAAAAATGATTTGGGAGAGCCCGGGATGTGAAAACCATTCCCTACGAGCCTCTTCAATCCATTCTAGAATGGGAAGGGAAATTGCTAGCAGGGTACTTTCTTCCTCAAATTGGCGAGATAATGCATCTGCTACACTATTTTCTTGCCCTTTTTTGTAAATGATTTCATAATCATATCCCAACATTTTGGCGAGCCATTTATTTTGTTGTGGGGAGGATAGGCATTGCTCCAAAAAATATTTAAGGCTGTGATGGTCTGTGCAGATTTGGAAACGTCGCCCCAGTAAGTAAGGTCGCCAGGTCTCTACTGCATGTAAGATGACCATCATTTCCTTCTCATAGGTAGATTGACCCAGATTCTTCCCACTTAGTTGTTGGCTTGTGAAGGCCAACGTTCGACCTTCCTACATTAAGACTGCCCCAATTCCTGTACTCGAAGCATCACATTCAATGACAAAAGATTTGGTGAAATCCAGTAGTGCTAAGACTAGAGTGGAACACATGGGATTTTTGAGAGCTATAAATGCCTGTTGTGCATCCTCATTCTAGAAGAATGAATTTTTCTTTAGGAGTTGCATGAGGGGCTTCGCTGTGCGACCATAATTGCAGACGAATTTGTGATAATAGCCTGTGAGACCCAAAAATCCTCTCAGGCTCTTCAAGGTCTTAGGTTGAGGCCAATCCTGCATTGCCTGGATCCTTTTGGGGTCCACCTTGACACCTGCATGCCCCACAGTGTGGCCCAAATACTCAAATTCTTCCATGCCAAACGAACACTTGGACATCTTAACAAATAATTTATGCTTGTGGAGTAGTTGCAAGAGTAGATCTACATGCTAAAGATGTGCGGCCCAAGTACAACTATAGATGAGGATGTCATCGAAGAAGACAAGAACGAATTTCCTGAGATATGGTTTGACAAGATGGTTCATAAGGCTCTAAAAAGTAGATGGGGCATTACAAAGACCAAATGGCATGACCAAGAACTCATAATGGCCTTCATGAGTTTGGAAAGCAGTCTTTGGAATGTCGACTTCCTTCATGCGAATTTGGTGGTAGCCTGAGCGAAGATCCAGCTTAGTGAAGAATTGATCCCCATTGAGTTCATCTAGCAAATCATCAACCACCGGGATGGGAAATTTATCTTTGACTGTCAACTTATTGAGGGCCCTGAAGTCTGGACACATTCGCCATTCCCCATCTTTCTTGAGTACCATGACCACCAGTGATGAATAAGGATTGATGCTGGGACGTATGACACCTGCTTCCAAAAGTTCCTTGATTATTTTTTCTATTTCATTCTTTTGTGTGGATGGATATCTGTATGGGTGAACATTTGGGGGTTGGGCACCAGGAACCAAGGTGATGCTTTGATCATGTTCCCCTGTTGAGGGTGGAAGTGCATGAGGCTTGTCAAAGACTAGCAGATGGTTATTTAAAATCTGTTGCATCTCAGGATGAATCAACAAAGACTTGGTTTCGACTGCCTAAATGGCATTAAATTGATCTATAACTCCATGATGGCCCTTTTTCGGCAATTTTTTCCATCCTATGCGAGCTGATGATAGAGGGGCCTCCTGCCTAGAGTCCATGGAGGGTATGTGTGGAGTTGTTCTGCTTAAAACTCATATATAACTCCTGGAAATCCATTGTGATTGGCCCAAGAGTGCGAAGCCATTCAGCCCCGAGGACAATGTCGCACCCACCCATGTGTATTGCAAACATGTGGGTCTTCAACTGATAATCCCCCATTTGAAGTTTGACATTTTCACAGTGGCCTTCACATTTCATTGTGCCCCCATCCGCAATTTGGACTTGGAAGTTAGAAACTGCTCATACAAAACAATGCACTGCTTCCGCGACTTTTTGATGGATGAAATTATGTGTATTTCCACTATCAATCAAGACAACTACTGGGTGATGTTTAATAAAACCTCTGATTTTGAGAGTTTGAGGTGAAAAAATCCCTACCAAAGCATGCAATGAAATAACTGGTTCATCAGGGACATTGTCCTTTTGGTTGTCCTCTTCTACTGCCTCAGGTTCCTGAAGTGGTGGTTCTTACTTCGATGAGCTGTAATTAGTGGCATCAATTTGAAAAAAATTGGGCTCCTTGCATTTGTGACCTGGGGAGTATTTTTCATCATAGTAGTAACATAATCCCTACTTTCTTCTTTTGTCCATTTCTGCAGGTGACACCTTTTGAACCTTAAGTGTTTCGGTCATGCTGTGAGCCTGTGTGGGGCAACCTTTGGCGGTGAAATTTGGGCGAGTGGACTAGGTTGCTAACGCACATTCCATGTTATGAGCTACCTTGCAAGCCTCCATCCATGTGGGAGGGTGGTGCAGTTGGACGTGGGATTTTATGGCCTCTTTAAGACCGCTGATAAAACATTCCGTGTAGAACACATCTGAGAGACCCCTAGTGCAGAAGGCTAAGGCTTCAAAAGCTGTAATATATTCATCCACTATGCCAATCTGTCGGAGCTTAGTAAGATGACCCAAAAAAGAAGATTCCTGGTCAAAGCGGTTTGTAAGAGCTTTTCTGAAGGTGGTCCAAGTCAAAAAAGGTGCAGTGCAACGTTGATTCCATTCCCACCATTGCTACCTTTCATTGTCCAAGTACATGCTCCCCACCATAAGCTAAGTCTCATTATCTAAGATGTTCTTCAGATTGAAATACTGCTCCATTTATGCTATCCATGCCGCCGGGTGAGAACCATCAAATTTATGCATATCCAACTTGGGAGGTCTTGGACGGGATTGTTGTTGTTGGGGGGCCTAGAGGTGAGGATAATGGCTAGACTCACCCTCACCGTGTCCATTGCCAATATATGCCTCCTCATGGGCTTCCTCCTTTCCCTTTGGGATTACGCTCGGGATTAATATTGTTAGTCTGTCAAGCTAAGTTTGGAGGGAGTGCAAGGTTTGTTCAAGTTTGTCCATCCTCTCATTAGCCATAGCTTGAGCTCTAGTTTCTACCATGCACCGACCTGATGCTCTTGAAATTTGGGACCGCCAAATTTTTTTTTTCACTAAGAATTGAATGCTATCACCATGCTCAGCTCGTCGTCCTAATTCTGATGGGATAGATCACCAATAAGCACCCCGGAAGATCTCAGACCTTTTTTTTCTAAAAACTCCTAACGGAGTTTTACTCCTTCCTTAGGAATACTGCAGTCGCTGAATCCTCAAAATGTCATTATTGTCAAAAGTCCTACAAAAATCATGCTCCGGTATAGGAACCCCACACAACTTCTCAGATCAGGTGGATCTGAGAGATCTGAATGGCGGATCGGATAGCTCTGAGCAGTGGAATAGATTGCTGCTGCGGATCTAATGGATCTAATAGATCGGAATGATGTCTGCTGCTGCTGCACCCCTTTGTGCGAGCGGATCTGGTAGATATGATGCGTGATCCCAAGATAGAAAAGGGAACTATGGTCTCAAGGAGTGTTAGGTGCTATAGATCGCAATATACATAAGGGTCTGATAGTAGTACTCGGCCCAATGTTTCAGGGCTCTAACTAAGGAGGATCAATCGTACCCTTAACCGTACAACCCAACTACCCTATCATACGGGTGAGTAATCTCTCCGAGTGTTGTTCTCAGTGTACTGTAGCAGCAAGATGACAGACAGTTTATCTATGGCTAGGTTGCAGAGGAGCTAGGGGGGCTTCCGATATACCCAGAAGGTATGTGGAAGATAGTCTGTATGCGGTTCTGTCTAATGCGCTATTACTTGAAGGGGTACCCATAGGGGTTACAAGGGAGTCCAACAAGCGTGACCACCTGTTGAACTGGTAAATCCCCTCTACGGACAAAGGCGATCCCACTAGCCCAACACGGGTCTAGCAACAATCACACACGCTACATGCAGGTTCCTAATTGCATAAATCAAAGATCGATCAGAATGATCTACCTGGAATCCAACGCTAGTTGTTGTAGAAGAAACGTCGCTCCCGTCCCTTAGCTTTGGCTGGTCACAATCCTTACGCTCCACGTAAACGGACACCTGCACAAGCAAAGAACGATACAAACACAAGCGTAAAATCCAGTATATGCAATTATATATCGGTCAAACAAGATATAACTCAAATATCATTAGAAGACACATGAGTGGAACCATAATGATAGTCATTCATTAATGAGTAAAAACATAGAAAGATTACAACCAAAGGGTTTTGACGTTGAACCTCCTCTGACTGGGCAAGCAGCTAAATACGCCTTGCAAAGTGACCTCTTCTCTCTCAATATTTTGGCAGCATAACCCCTCTATAACTCTCAATTCTCACTATCAATCCAGCATAAACTTGGCACTCACAATAGCTCTAGCAAAACTAGTTGGTTTAATGCAGGGTGACAGTCATTTATAGATGGAGGAGGAGGGAGTATGCATTGTATCAGGACACCTACTGAAGATTTAGCATTTTCCCAGAATATCCACTGAACTTGGTTGTCATGGATAAAAAGATGACAGTCGACCACTTCCATGAGATTTTTCCCAAGAGAACTGCATGAACAAAGAAGGAAAAATATTTCAGTGCGCGCTGGCTAAAAATCATGACCAAATTTAGGTGGCGCGGGCTTTGCTCTATGACAGAGCGTCCATGGACGCGCCCTCTTTGGAGGAACTGAGCCATTGGCACGGGTAAGACACTATGGACCCGCGCTAATGGAAAAAGGGCACTTTTTAGCGCTAGACTGCAAAAGATGTCTTCAGGGAGTTTGAATTTCATACTTAGGACAATCCAATGCAAGTGTTTTTAAGTTGTGTCACTGGTCACAGGTCCATAAATGCGTCCTCCAATGCGCGAAAGCAAGGGTAACAGGGACGGTGACCAATGGTGAAAAATTACTGCGTAACAGATGCCCCCTAAAGCATGAGCCTCGAGAGAGAGAGAGAGGTGAAGTGCTTTAAAAGACCATATATAGCTGCCGCCGAGAATCTGCATTGAGAGACATAGTATGATAGTTCAAATACATGATATATTTGGCATGGACGCAGCCATCCATAAAGAGTACATGATGATCAAGATCCGTAGTATGGACGCAGCCATCTGGTTAGGATTAAGGAATAGACTCAGGTATGGTCGCAGCCATCCAGTGAAAGAGTTATGTATCAAAATCACGCCTGGATTACAACAGACACAATCCAGGGTCTTGCGCTCCACCTCGACCCGAACATAAGTACAAGTTCAAGCATGTGAAAATGTGAGCTGA
>APFE031692850.1:0-12048 GCA_000404065.3 Pinus taeda
GTTAGGTGTACTAGGCTGGGTAGGTAGTTTTGATGTTGTAGAAGCAGGCTTATGGGCAATTTGGTCCTATTGCAACAGGTTTCATCTCATAAATATCATAAGGTGCTATGGCAAGGTGGTTACAAAATAAATGGAGCATGACTAATTTCCCTCCTCATTTTTCCAAGAACACTTACTAACATCCCCCCAAGGACAATGAGATCTGCTCACTGCCCTTAGTCCACTTCATTTCATGGAAAACACTGAGTGAAATTGTGTTTTCACCTAGGCGAAACAAGCCGCATTTCTTGTGTAAAATGTTTCTATTTCATTTTTCCAAGTTTCCTAGACTTCATAACTTAATATCCTTTCATTCCCCCAATGCCTAAGTTTTTACTCTATAAACTTAGCCTTTATCGATACATATCCATTCCACATAGTCATATTAATCTACTAACACTATTATATAGCTCCTATGTGAATATTTCCCCTCCCTTACTATGTAAAAATATATAAAATCCATAAACAACTAAATATCCCGACCTTTGGCTAACTATAAGCTATACTTTAAATTTTTGTCAGGAGTTATTGGTCCACCCGGGGCCAATAACAACCCTCCACGTGCCCCATCGGGACTTGTTTAGCTTATGGCTAAATAAATAGCCGAACCCGCATATTATACCCCCAAACCCCATTTAACCAAAGTTTATAATATACCCCGCAAAACATTACAAACGCGAAATATTACCGTGGGTCCCCGAGTGATAAGCCGCCACCACCTCCATCACCCGCCGACCGTCCGATCATCACGGAGAGGTCCAACGGATGTCGGCAATATCGGAAGCCCTTAAGTGTCGAATGATAGCGTATGGGGGATGGGCAGTATTTCCGCCATACCAAGGACACGTGTCAGGCGCTCGGCGTGTTCGGAGCCCCCTCCTCCAATACCACTTCCCTCCAAAGGCGGTGCGGGGAATACCGCTTACCACCCCACTGCGTCCCCGCTGACATCATGCCTACGTCATCTGATGACGTCACCCTTGTTGCCACCCGTCTGTCTTCCATGTCACGTCCCTGTCATCTGCCCACGTCAGAGCCGCGTTACCCGCCACGTCACCTGACATGTTATCTTCCGTACCCTGCTACATGACAAAATTACATCATGCTGACATCATTAGACAAAAGCGCACCAAAACGCGTCAAAGTGAAAAATTTAGGTAAAAGGAGGTGAAAACGTTATTTTCACTCATTTCTGTCTGTTTCCTCTACGCGTCCTATGCATGCTAATTTACGTCCGAAAGAGCATTTTCACTATATAGTTCGCCACCCAGCAGAATTTACTCCATAGCTCAGCCCGTCGGCTCATCTCGTCACCTGCAAATCGACCATTCCGTTGTTAAAACAGGTATTTACACCAATTTACTCTCGAACCCTGTTTTTTGTTGGTTTTCGCTGTAAAATTGCCCACAGAACCCAGAATTTGAAGAAAAAAACACTGTGTTACCCACCATAACCCGAGTCTTGCCAAATTTTCACCATTAATCCATACACTGAGCTAAATTTGAGCTCATTCGGCCTTGCAAATTCTCTGAGAAACCCCGAAAACTGCCTTTTTGCCCACTATTGTTGCCCATTTTGCCAAAGAATCGCACAATTTCTGTCTCTCCATTTAATTTCTGTCCACTAAGCTGAATACAAACCAACAAACCAATTTCACGGTGAAATTCCTGAAGAAAATCCACAGAGCTATTGTTTTGCCTGTTTTGCTTACACAGAGCCAAAAAATTCCAATTTTAAAAGCAACAGAATTGAGCTATGGAAGGTCCAATAGCCTTGAATATCACTCCTCTCAATGCACCCCACAAGGAATTGGAAAATCTGCCCTTAGCTGATAAAGACTATCTAATCCAAGAGTTATTAGGCTACCAAAACCATTTGCAAGCATTCTGTGAGCTCAGAAATAGTTACCTAAGCCAAAATGATGCTTATGGCATATGGGAATCAAATCTACCCATATACTACCTCCCCTTTGTCAATATTTTCCCTGAGATAATTCACCTCTGCTATGAGAACTATGAGCCAACTCAAAGGGCAGTCAAAACTCCATATGGAACTACCCTCTTTCATATAACTCCTAACTCAATAAATCAAATGCTAAACTTCATACCAACTCAGCTCCAGTTTCTTTTACTATGAAATTATTGCTTGAATAAGGTCTCAAACTCTCCAGCTGAGAGATAACTTGAATTTCCCAAGTATTTATGAGAGCAGATCGCCAGCCTAAGGAGCCACCTCCTTTTGACTATGCATCTTTCAATGAGATGGGTAGATTACTTGTTGATATGATATATTTTGTTCTGGGGTTCAAGACAAGTGAACATATTGATGAAACTATATTGGTTTTAATGTCTATATTTACCCCAGGGCAGCCCCCTGCTGTCAAATACAACTATGCCAAATTCATTGCCAACAAGATACATGACCAATTTCTGAATCTAGATAGGGAGGGAGTCTTTAAGTATTCATCCTCTATCTACCATCTGTTCTTATATTATCAGCCAGATAGTTTCTAATTCCCCATTATAAAATTGGACTCTAAAGGGGAAAAGAGGCCTGTGATATTTTGGACCTCAATCTTTCATGACGTCCGCAACTCTCCCTACTCTTATTGTCAGTTTATTGATATGTTTGTATACCTAGTCTCTTTTCTCCTGATGAGAACTCCTCCTCCTAGACTGTCATATGATATGCAAAAGATACTACAGCTCTCCAAAAACTATAAAATAGGTGACTGGTACTTTTACCAGAATCACACTGTTATCAGGATATATGGCTGTGAGATGTGCCCCTATAGGCTGCCAAGACATGTGCTAATGAGACTGTTTGCCTAGGAATATTTCAGGAAATTTATCAATTTAGATTTGACTCACTTCCATGGCACAAAGAAAAAGGCTCAGTTGAAACTAAGAGACCAGTTAGGTCCCTATGTCATGAACAAGAAAGAGGGATGGAAGGATGCTGATGAAATATTGGGTCAAACACTCAGACTAAATAGAAGCTTTTAGTGGGTACCCTATGAACCAAACGGCTTTATCAATGCAAGAAGGATAAAATATAGGCTGGCACCCTATGAACATTGCAACATCCCTGAAATAGAACAATTTGCCAACCAAGATGAGTGGGTGGAGGGAACACTAGTTGAACAATTCACTGAGGAAGAGAAAATGGAACAAACAATGAAAAATATGGAAAAAACTCTTGACTTAGATTCTTTTGGGCAGGTGTCATTCAAAATACCACAACAAACCGGGGAAGGCACATCAACTGCTACAACTTCACAACAAACTGCCCAAGAAAGGACTACACCAACATGAGGGACAACAAAGGGCAAGGAGATAGTAGTTACAGAGCAAGAAACAATGGCAGAATAGCCAACTACCTCAAAGGAACACAGTCAAGGGCAAGCCCCTTCACTACAGACAGAAGCACTAGAAGTACCAGCACTGTAGACTCCTCTTCCTGAGGAAAGAAGTAAGAAAAGAGACAGAGAAGAGACCAAACCTACAAGTGGGTCAACAGAACAACCAGGGGGCAAAGGAAAAAGGGTAGATCCTATACCTGAAGAGGACATTGTTGAAGAAATCACAGAAAGCACAAGAGGAGAGAGGGCCATTAGACAACAGACATCCACCAGCTCTGACAGGCAAGAAATGGAGAGGCATCATGGTATGGAAGTTTCCTCCTCAAGGTCACAAACTAAGAACCGATCTGATATCAAACAAACATTCATGAAGATTAAGGCCCAAAATGAGTCATTGAGAATTCATCTTTATGATCAATTTCTCAAAATGACACCCTCCAAATAGCAAATATTAATGGCAGCTTATGACATTAAGGAGGAGAAAATGATCTTGACTCATTTTAAGCCTAAGGTTTAGCAACCATAGTCTGCAGCTGACTACATAAGGACCAATCTAGAGGTCCTTGTCAAAGATATACACCCAATGGACCAGATAGAATTGCACAAACAAACTGGTGAAATGGTCTATGCTACAATGGTAGACAAGGCAATGCTGGCCCACCAATTGAGAGAGTCATTAAGTAATAGATCTGCTCAATTGGATTTGGAAAAGATATCTTCTTTAGCCAAAGACAATAGGCTAAAGACTCTAGAAGAGATAATTATTGAGCTGGGACATGATCCCAAGGATGTCAAGAGCATCAAAGCACTGATAAAGAAGAAAGAAGAAGATATTGTTGCACTTAGGAAGCAATTGAAGCTGCCTGTCACCATGCATCCACAAACAACAGAACTGGCACAGGAAAAAGCAGAAGAAGATGTAATGGATTTGTTGATGAGGATGAATCAAAGGCTAATTCAAACAGAGCAAGAGTTGGAGAAAGCATTGCAAGCCACGTAGGGAGAGTCGACCTCCCAGCCACCTGAAACAGCTCCAACAATTATCACTGCTCCCCCCACAGTCACAGCAGCATTCCCTCCCATTGTGCCAACATCAACAACAGATACATCAACTACATATGCTTCAGCAGTAGCAACAACAGAGCCACAGACCAGCATGAGGATGGAAGAAATGATGAAGGCAGTAAAAGAGTTAGAAGCCCAAATGTTAGAGCTCAAAGAGGGAAAAGAAAAACTAGCCAAACTAAAGGTGAGCTATGACAAATCAAAGATAACAGTGGGAGAGAAAACTAGAGAGGTAAAGGCCCTAGAGAACAAGGTGAAATCATTGGAAAAGGATCTCACCTTGCATAAACCTCTAGTAGACATCAAAATGATTTTGTGGACCAAAATTGGCCAGTCTATTATTGACCAATGGCAATCAATTCAAACAATCCATGAATAAAGAGAATTGATAGAAAGGGCCCAAGTGGAAATTCAAACGGCCAGGGCATCATTGGGAAACATGCCTGAGCAGGCCAATAGACTAATCCAGTTTTTTAATACCCATACTAAAGAACAACTAGCAGCTTTGGAGATCACGGACAGAACATGCACCATTTTGACAGTGAAAAAGGTGCTAACAATGAGGAATTTTGTACAGACTTTCTAAAGGAAGTGCCAAGAAATGCAGATGGAGATTAATGCCTTCACAGAGAAGTTTACAGTCTTGCAGCAGAAGGGTCTACCGAGTTTACTAACCAGCAATCAAAGATTGTTATCACATCAACAATATGCTCACAGGGTAAACACATATGTTACAAATCAGATCACAACATCATCAAGCACTTCAGAAGACACAGGACCTCCCTCCAGACAGAGTTTATATGACAAATTGGAAAATTTGTTTTATATTGAACATGAAATAAATCATCTTTTTGAAGTCAAGCCCAACTTCTGCATGTATTTTGAGGCTAATGAAACACTAGTAAAAATACAAAGATATCAGTTGCCAACAGACCAATGGTGGCAGAGCATGCTGGAAATTTTACCAAGGTAATTTGGAATTTTCTGTTTATCTACATTTGGTCAAATAACAAGACACATGGCAGATATAATAAAAAAGATGAAAACAATAGAGGAAGGAGGTCAAGCCAAGGCTGGAACATGTTACAGCGAAATCAAGAGCAGGTGAAAGGATCAGGACAACAATGGAGGAATGCAAAGTAAAGACACAACTATCAGCTGACTTCCTGAATTAAAAAGTCAAAAATATCTTATCAGTTAAAGCAGCCAGCACAACGACAATTACTCCTACATTTATTTCTATATTTATTCCCTTGCCAGAGTAGGTGAAGGAAGTTATTGCTTCATATCTTATCCACAAGATATTTTGTAACTCCCTTTTGTATAAATACCTCCCCAAGAAATGTATTCGGGGTTGGTGATTTTCCTCTTTGGACCACACTGTATATCTGAAATTTTTTAATATAAAGGCTGTTGAAGTGCACTGCTGCTAGAATGTCTGAATGTGGATTTGATGTTCTAGGCTTTGTTACAGAATTCCCGTGTCTTTCTATGGATCAATAAGTTGTTCTAAACTGTGTTTTGTGTTTTCTATGTTTGCAAATTTCATATATGTTTCATAATCTTAGTAACAGGGAAAAATAATAGCCCAGAACTTGTTTAAATACACTCTGTGTTCAATTCCTGTTGTTATTTATGTTTTCTTCAGAATTAGGATAAACAGGAATTCTTAGATGCTTCTGTTTCCACTGATTCTTTCACTTTGAAAATTGCCAAGGAATTCTTTACTGCTCCTTGATAATATTCATGCACTTTCCCTCTGCCATCATGATGAAGGATTCTTGACTGCCTTTCACCCATTGGCTTACATTCCATCAATTTCTAGATTTCAATATTGTTCCAAAATTGATTATCTTGCTCTGTAGTATTGCCCTTTATCAGAGAAACACACTCAGTAGGCCATCTTCATAGACTCCATTTGCCCAAAGGAATAAACTGTTTCAGACTTGCATCCCAGCTCTGTTTAAAATCACCATCCAAACAAACTTAAAACAAAACCCTGCACATCATAACTAGCATAAAATATTTCAAAAAACAAAGTTAAATTATAAAGAGAGAGCCCTCACTGGATGCAGTTTGGCTAGAAGTTGCATCTAAAAGATTGGTTACTGGTTACCTTGGCCGTATTCTCTTTTCTCACAAGTTTTGGGGAACAACCTGAGTGACAACATCATTGGCGACTCCACTGGGGACTGAATGAATGTCTGTTACTACTGTCTAGTTTCTAAAGCTACAAATGGAGCCTGAAGTTAGCCAGGCAGTCTTTGAAACTGTCTTTGCTATGCAATCACAAGAGTAAATAAAAGCCACTTCAGTCTAACTCCAGTTTAGCTTTATATTTTAAACAATTGTCTCAAAGATTTGTTTGGTCATCCTTGTTTCAAACCTACCTGAAAGGAAGCCCAACTCCTCCTACATTTCAGGAGCTTCCTTCAAGATATTGTCAAAACTTGTATCCTCCAAATATTCCCAGAAAATACCCAAAATAAATATTTTAGAAGCTGGCTCCAAAGAAGAAAACTCGTTACACTAGGTCAAACCCAGACCCGAATCCTCCAGCTATTTTTGACAATCCAAATTTGATTCCTAAGAGCCTTAGGAAACCTGAAAATCAAGAGAGTTCTACTGATTCAAATCTTGAAACACCTCAGCAGAAACCTATTCAAACTCAACCTACTACAGTAAAATCTCAAGCCTTTCTTCCTATTGTTGTAGCTTCTTCCATTTCACCTTTATCACTCCAAAACCTCTTTTCCACCCCTCCATCCACAACACTTATCTCAGCTGTTATCCCTGTGCTTCTGGTTGTCCCACTTTTTCCTGCTAATATGGCAAATGATATGCTCCCCTGCAGTTGCCTACTAATCCAGGGGCTATGCCACAGGATTATCAGGGCAAAATTACCTATTTTGATGGTACTGGAACTTACAATGCTCAACAACATACCAAGAAGATGACAGACTATTTTGAAAACTATGAGATTGATGATGGTGATGTCAAGATGAAATTTTTTGTCCAGAGCTTAACTGGTGATGTAAGGACCTGGTTTAAGTCACTCCCTGTAAATACAATAGCTAATCCTTATTCCCTTTATCAGACTTTCCTGAACAGATGGGAAACGAAAAAATACCCTTTACACATCTTAACAGAGTATGAGAACTTGAAGAGAGGTCCACAGGAAAGTGTCCAAGATTATTGTGCCAGATTCAACAATACCTACCTTACTATTCCAATAAATATTAGACCACCACCAGACTTAGCATTGATCGAATTCCCTGATGGATTTGACTCAGACATGGCTTACTAGCTCAGGGAGAGAGCTCCTCCTAGCCTTGAAGATATGCAGAGCATAGCTGTGAGCGTTGAAGCCAATCTGATTTCTAAACGAAATCGAGCTAGATCTGAAAGAAGAACAACTTTCAAAGAAGAACCATCTGCCTTTGAACAAAAAATTGATGCAATCATTAAAGGCATGGACAGGCTGGGAGGTAGAGTGGAAACTATTGAGAGGAAATCTTCATGGGAAGGCTAACCAAACAACAATGCAAGAAATCCGAACTTTAGAAAAAATCAAAACCCCAATGTAGGAAAAGTTGGTCCAGACCAAAACATGAGGCCTCCCTTCCAAGAAAACTATGCAGAAGCCTCCACATCTAGTGAACCAACAGAGGGCCCCCACATTAACCTAATGGGTCTCAATAGTGGACAACCAATTTTCCTAACTCAAGAAGATCAAGAGGCTCATACTCTTAGTCAGTTTCAAATGCAATAAGGGGAATCCTTTGATTTTAAGCAAGGGTATGATACAACTATGTATGAAGTCCACAAGCAGTATAACTTGAGAAGTAGGAGAATAGACATCCCTAATGATCCCAAGCAGAAGAAAATCAAGCAACCTACCAAAACCAAACTCAAGGACTCTCATATACCAATTATCCCTAAATCAACTTCCAATCCAAATAGTCCAAAAGTTGAAGATGTTTCAGACAAACATAAATCAAAACAACGCCCTACATCTGTTTCTCCACTTAGAGAGATTGTAGAGGAACCTTTGGAAGATGGTGTGCAAGTAACTCCAGCTCATCATAACATTCCACTAAAAGAGGCAGTTGTTGAAAACTTAGTTGAAAAACACAACCTTGCTACCCAAAATGTCAAAATACAAATAGAAAAACCCTTTAATATGGAGGCTCAAATGAGTGAGTTAAAAGTATCCATCCCATTATCTGAATTGGCTAGGCATGAAGTTTTTAGAGAAAAAATTAGCAGATCATTACAAATTTTAGAAAACAAAGATTCAGTGAATATCCTTGATGATCAACCAGAACTTATATTTGGCCTTGAAGCAAATGGTAAAACAATAGATGGAGGGGTCCCTCCCTTCTATGTAAGTTTAAACATTCATGAAAAGGTGCTTCACAATCCAATGTTTGATTCAGGAGCTTCCCATAATCTAATGCCAAAATCTGTCATGGAAAAGTTGGACCTAGATATCACAAGGCCATACAAAGACCTATTTTCCTTTGATTCCAGTCAGGTCCGGTGTCTAGGCTTAATCAAGGATTTGTGTGTGTCATTAGTCCAATATCCAGCCAAGACAATTTTGATGGATGTGGTGGTAGCTGATATTCCACCCAAGTATGGAATGTTGTTATCTAGATCCAGGGGCACCAAGCTACAATGATCTTATCAACTAGACATGTCTTATGCCACTATCTCAGTCTTCGGCCAACCTAAGAGGCTATACCGAGAAACTTTGATGAAGTATGTGGTAAGTAGTCAAGAAAAACCCCAAAACTTTCCTATTTATTCTATGCATTCAGACATGAACTCTTTTATTTTGTACAACACCAAGATTCAAACCCCAACTGATGTTAAAATTGTGGCTTTAAGTCAGGATGAATTCCTAGAAAAAGAATCCACAATTCAGATTCAAGAAGTATTGGAGAACAATAAATTGACAGTCACACATGAGGAATCCCATGAGACTGAAAATCCAACTATGCCCGCTGAGAAAATTGAAAAATCTCCTAATACCAGTTCAAATCAAGAAAACCTATGGTACTTAGAGTTTGATGGATCTATTAATAAGCTAGGAGTAGGGGCAGGGGTGTGGATACACAATATGAAGGATGACCACGCTGAGGGACTTGCATATAGATTGAATTTTAGATGCACTAACAACATGGCTGAATATGAAGACCTCCTCTTAGGGCTCAAAGTGATCAAAAGCCTAGGATCAGCTCGAATATCAATTTTGGGAGATTCTGACCTCATCATTCAACAAATAAAGGGTTACTTCATTACACATGATCTTAGGTTGAGATCATATAGATATGCTACAATGGAAATTCTCAACACCTTTCTTGAATCCCAATTGACCAAGATCCCAAGGAATCAAAATCTGCATGCTCATAGTATAGCAAACTTTGCAAGCACTTGCAAATTGCCATTTAAGCCCAATCAACGATTCATTGCCGAAATCAAACATAGACTTGTTGTACCAGATAATGTTAAAAACTGGCAGGTGTTTGAAAATGACACACAAATCAACAATTTTCTAACTTTGAAAGAGGAGTTCTCAGGCACAAAAATGGATACCAACAAAATAGATGAAAGCAATCAAATAGACAAAGTTGAAACACATATCTCTACTGAAACAACAAACCAAATTCTACATCCCACTAAGTTTACCAAAACAGATTTACAGGAACTTCATGAAAAAGAAGGTGAGGATGCAATTGCAGCAAAATGTGAAGTCATTGAGTTGAAGGATAATTTTCTACCTACAGGCCTCACTCCTTTAGAGGACATTTTTGACTCAAATGACATCTCTAGGAAACCTAAAATGCAGCCATTAAACGAAGAAATTGAGGATTGTAATTTAGGAACTATAAGAAATCCCAAAATGATAAAATTGTCCAAAGCTCTGCCTCCTGACCAAAAACTCAAGTATATTGAACTATTCAAAGAATTTCAAGATATCTTTGCATGGAGTTATGAAGCCTAAAGTCTTATGACACTGCAGTCATCCAACACACCATACCTCTCAAAGAAAACCAAAAACCTTTCAAACAGAAACTTAGGAGGGTCAACCCTGTGCTGCTCCCTTTGATTGTGAAAGAAGTTAAGAGAATGTATGAAGCTGGAATTATAGCTCCATTCAGATTTTCAGAATGGGTTTCAAATTTAGTGCCCACTAGAAAGAAGACAGGGGAGATTAGGCTGTGTGTTGATTTGAGAAATTTGAACAAAGTCTCTTTAAAGGATAATTACCCTTTACCCAAAATGGATCACATTCTGCAAAGGGTAGTCGGTGCTTCAAGGATATCATTGTTAGATGGATTCTTAGGCTTCAATCAAATCCTAATGCACTCGGATGACCAAGATAAAACTGCTTTCACAACCCCTTGGGGGACATTCAAATATGTGAAAATGCCTTTTGGACTCAAGAATGCTGGAGCAATTTTCAAAGAGCCATGGATATCACTTTTGCTAAAGAGATCCATGACTTTTTAGTCATTTACCTAGATGCCCTTACATCTTTTTCCAAATCAGATTAGGAACACCTAGATCATCTCAGGCAAGTATTCTTAATTTGCAGAAAATATGGTATATCACTAAATCCAAAGAAATCATTGTTTGGCATGAAAGAAGGAAAATTATTGGGCCATATCATCTCTAAAGAAGGCATATGAATTGATCTGGACAGAATACAGGCTATTCTGCAAGTCCGTCATCCTAGAAACATTAAAGAACTACAAGCCTTTTTGGGGAAGATCAACTTTCTAAGAAGATTCATACCAAATCTGGCTGAACTAATAAGATTGTTGAACAACATGTTGAAAAAATACTCCAAGGTTAAGTGGACAATAGAATCTAAGCAAGCTTTTGAAGAAATAAAAAAAGCTTTGACTCAAACACCAGTCCTCACAAGCCCAAATTTTGACAAGGACTTTATCATATTCTCATTTGCATCAGAACATACAATTGCTGTTGTCTTGCTTCAAAATGATGACCAGGGATGTGAAAAACCCATAGCCTTCTTCAGCAAAGCCCTTAGAAATGCTCCACTCAAATATCAAATCGTGGAGAAACAAGCATATGCACTTGTAAAGGCTATCAAGGACTTTAGAGTTTACATCTTGTATCCTCATGTGATTGCTTATGTGCCCAACACTGTTGTTAAAGACATCCTGACCCAAGAGAGAATTGAAGGCAAAAGGGGCAAATGGATAGCTACCATACTGGAATATGACATTGAAATTAAACGAACAAAACTGATAAAAGGACAAGGATTAGCTCAACTCATGACTGAAACTAACTTTCAAGCCGTTGACATAAATCAACTGGATAATGAGCAGGAGATGGCGACTCCATAGATCAATCAAGCCTTTCTACAATCACCTTGGTATGCTGACATATCTTTTGTATTATTAAACCTCCAAGCTCCTCTAGGATTATCCAAAACTAAGAAAATATTTTTGAAAATGAAAGCTTCCAAGTTCTGCATTTTAGATCATGCTCTCTTTTGGAAAAATCATGAAGGTGTTTTATTAAATTGTCTAATCAAAGAAGAAACT
>APFE031692852.1:0-23823 GCA_000404065.3 Pinus taeda
GTTTAGATACTTTTTCGAGCTCCATGCCATAGCTTATTCTTTTGACCGAGTTTATGATTAACTCAGAGTCCGCCTTGACTATGACGTTATATAGATTATCCTGCTTCAGAAGTTATAAACATTGCTCAAGCGCCACAAGTTTTGCCATATTGTTAGTGGCTCTTCCCAAATGGCAATGGAAAATGTAAAGGATACTGCCATTATCGTCCCTAAGTGCCCCGCCACATCCAACAATACCCGGGTTATTTTTGGAAGCCCCATCAATGTTGAATTTCAGAAAACCCTGAGGGGGAGGATACCAATATTCCAGTTTAGAATCCATCCTCAAAACCTTTCTGTCCAGGCCTTGTGGAGTAAACCCCTGCAAACCTAACTTAAGAAGAATCTGCATTTCAGTTACAGAAGGAGGATTTTGGGGCACTGTTCACACAATGGTACTTACTGTCTCCTTAAGTTGTCTTAAGATTTGTTCGAGCAGGCGATGGGAGGAGATTTTTACATTCTTAAATATTCTATTGTTCCTTTCTTTCCATACTATCCATATTATGAAACCTGGCGTTAAAGCCCAGGCATAGCCTAGGAGTTCCAAATCTGAGAAGTTGTGTCTCTAGTTGATTAGGGTCTTAATAATGCTTCCTTTGTCCCTATCAGTCTGCTGGAAGATGGTGGCAAAAGCATCCCACAACCAAGAGGTGAAAATACAATTATTAAGAAGGTGCTCCATTGTTTCCTCTTGGGCTTCACAATGCTGGCATCTGGATGGACCCATAACACCCCTCTTCTGAATGTTATCCCAAGTCAGAATTTTCCTATGATGCACCAACCACACGAAGAGCTTAATCTTCATCCATCCTTGATGCCTCCATATGTTCTACCAAACCCTATCCTGTTCATTAGAGTCCAGCTCAAGGAGTATGTCTTTTGCCTCCTTGAGATTGAAGGTGCTTGTAGCATTATTTCCCCATCTGAGAAGGTCTTGCCCCCCTGTTACTAAAATTTTCCTTTATTCCAACATTTTTATAAGAGCCTCTGCTTTGGCTTTCAATGGGCTATCTTCCCTGTAATCCAGCTTTTTCCATGTTCTCCACTTTCCTTCACTGTTGGTTTGATCCTAGAAGTCTTTTACCTTAAATAATCTTTTGGTGTCTATATATTCCTTGAGGTCCATTAGGTTCTCTCTCAACAATATAGGTTCTTGTTGCCATTTGTCCTCCAAGAACAAGGCCAGCTCACCATCCCTGATTTCCCAGAAGCTTCTTTTTTGTACTAACTCTCTATTTACCTAGGCTTTGCTCCAAATATGTGAGCCCTTAATGATGCCAGACATTCTTATTAGATCAATATATTGCCAATTACTATCATATTTCTCTTTCCATACTCTAGCCCACTGTGCCTTTAGTTCTTTTACCTAACGCCACCATAATTTCGCCCCTAAAATTTTACTAAGTGCTTCCAGTTCATCCAGTCCATGAGCCCCATATTATTTAGGTATGCAGATTTTCTCCCATGTTACCAAGGCCCACTTCTTTCTTTCCTCCCCCTTGCTCCAAAGATAATCTCTTTGAATGTTTCTAAAATGATGCAACACTACTTTTGGTGCCAGAAGGGCAGATAGCATAAAGACAAGAATTGCTTGGAGAACAACTTTTGTAAGTGCTAACCGACTAGCCAAGTTTAAAGATCTATAGGTCCATTTTCTAATTTTATCCTGCATCTTATTGATCACCAGTTCCCAGATGCCCTTGTTCAGAGGCTTATCAGTAAGAGGAACTCCCAAATATTTGGATGGGAGGAGATCCCTTTGAAAGCCTAGAATCCTGGATATATTTTTCTGAATAGCAATATTGGTATTAAAGAAAAAAATCTTAGATTTGGAAAGATTAACTTCCATACCTATAGCCAACGCAGAGACAGACAGGATATACTTGTACGCTAAAGCTTCTTTAACTGTGGGGATTCCTTGCAGCATAGTATCATCAACAAATTGTCGATGGGTCAAAGCTGGACCATTCTCTGAAAATTGGAGTTCTTTGATATTGCCAACCTCTTTTGCATGCTTGATAAGCCGACCCAGCCCTTCCATCATTAGGATGAAGAGAAAGGGTGAGAGAGGATCACCCTGCCTGAGGCCTCTAGAAGGATAGAAGGTTTTGGAAGGAGAACCATTGACCAAAATTGAGAAGCTGGAAGATGTTACCAGGGCCATGACCCATCTAACCCAGTTATGATCAAACCCAAAAGAAATAAGGACCTTCCTAATATAGGTCCAATTCAGCTTATCATAAGCTTTAGCTAGATCCAATTGCATAATCATACCAGCCTTCCTATTACTAGTCAAAGAGTGCACCACCTCATGTGCTTGAATGATGTTATTGAGAATTTGCCTGCCCTTCACATATCCACATTGCTCCATCGAAACTAGAGAAGGAAGGAGTGGTTTAATTCTGTTGGAAACAACCTTGGATATTATCTTGTAAACCACATTGCACAATGCTATAGGTCTATACCTATCAAGAGTCTGAGCATTATCTTGTTTAGGGATTAGAGAAATGAAGGAGGTGTTGAGTGCCTTCGAAATAGTTCTATTCACCCTGGAGTCTTCCACAACGTTCAGAATATCCTGTTTAACTATATCCCAACATGTTTTGAAGAAATTCACATTGAAACCATCAGGGCCTGGTGCTTTACCATTCTGCATCTCTTTGATGACCTCCTTGACCTCCTCTTCTGTAACTGGCCTATTGAGATTAAAATTATCCTCTCTCATTACCAGTCTAGGAATATGCCCTATTAAATCCCTAATGAAATGCTCTCTATTTGAAATAGTTTCTTGTGCTATTCCCTGAAAGTGTTGGACTAGCACTTCTTTTTTTTCTTCATGGGAATTATGCAGATTACCACCTTCATCCTTGATCAAGGAGATTCTATTATGAGACCTATTCACTATGGTAGATCTGTGGAAAAATTTGGTTTTACGCTCCCCTTCTTTCAACCATTGAGCTCTAGATTTTTGCCTCCAAAATATCTCCTCCTGTTGACATAAATTCTCCCATTCTTGATGGTATTAGGTGACTTGGCCGTTTCTCTCCATATCAAAGCCATCTATGATAAGGTTTTGATTGATCTCCTACATTTTATCCTCCACAACTTTTTTTGCTGTAAAAATATCCCCAAACACATTCGTGTTCCAATATTTAAGCCTGAGCTTGATATGCCTAAGTCTTTTGTGAAGCAGGAACATACTTGTGCCTTGAATATTCAGGTCTTCTATCCACCATTTTGAAATGTTGCTGATGAAGTCCAGGTGGGAAGCCAGATATTCTCAAATCTAAAAGGTCTGTTTCTGAGGGTGCCAATGCCCTGAAATTCCAATCGTATAGGCCAATGATCCGAGCCTCCAAAGGGTAGAATTCTCGCTATCATTTCCTTGTTGGTGAGCATGAGATCTTCTGTGATTGTGAATCTATCTAACTTTGAAGCTACTTGAGACTCACCTCCTCTTTTATTGTTCCAAGTAAAACGACCATTACTCATGTCAGTGTCAACTAGTTTCATACTATCTATAATGGTTTGAAAAGTTGTGGAGTCTCTGCTTAAAGTTCTATTTCCTCCTTTTTCTCTGAAAGTGATTTGATCATGTTGAAGTCCCCACACAATATCCATGGTACATCTACATGTTTGTCTCTGAGCTCCATAAGAGAATCAAGAAACCTGATTTTGTCATCCATTCTTTGAGGGCCATAAACGTTAGTGACCAGATAGGTATCCCTATCTCCCACCGGCTGAATGACCATTGATAAATAATTTCTTGATTCCTTAGCATCTATAATAGCTATCTTTTGGGGGTTCCAAAGAGTGAATATGCCCCCTGCTGTGTTATCTACTTTAACTTCCAGAAACTCAAATCAATTGAGCCATTTGTTGTGAATTTCTCTTACTTTTTGTATGGAACATTTAGTTTCCTGGATAAAGATCATATCCAGAGCTTCTTTTTTCATTCTATTGCTAAGAAGTCTTTGTTTTCTCTTGCTACCTAGACCTCTGATATTCCAATATGTAAACTTCATTATTAAAGATTTGTAAAGGAGTAACTGGTTAGATCTTTCATCTTACCTGAATCTATTATTAGCTTTCCACACTCCATCAATAACTTGTTCTGCTTTTTCCTGCCTCTTTTCTTTCTTGGAATTCTGGATGCTAATCCCAGTGTGTTCTTCATGGTTTTCACACCTTCGTTGCCTTGCCTTTTTCTTTTTCCTTGTCTGTCAAACCCTATATCCTAAGTTTTCCATAGGAATAGCTATTGTACCCTATTAAATTCATCTGGCGGTAAAGATTCTACCCCACTCATGGTCCCCTGTTTCAAGAATCCTTCCAAATCTAGGTGCTCCCTGTCAAGAATCTCCTACAGTTCATGGTCTTCCATTTCCATCTCACTCTAGGTCATTTCTTGGTCCATCTCTGGTTCCGCATCGCTCATCATAGTGTCTTTCTATTTGATACTATCCTGTGTTTGAGTTGTATCTTACTCTTTCTCCTTTTCTCTTGGGCTTCCTACCATTACCTGATCTACCTTTGTTATCTCTTCTTCTTCTTCTAGAACTTGGAACCTATTCAGCTTATTCTGTGGTCCTTCTATTTGCTGTTGCTTTGGCCCCCTCTTGCCCCCTTTTCCTCTATGAACCACTTTGTGAAAGCCTTTAGTATCTTTCATTGTGTTCGCCTTACTTCTGTTCTCTATTTTGCTGAGAGGGCAGTCTCTAAATAGGTGCCCATGCTCATGGCATTTCCAACATCTGAAAGGAATATGTTCATAGTCTACTGTTTGCACCCATTCTTCATCCAAAACTTCTAAAATGACCTCATTTGGAAGAGCTCCAGGGAGATCCATCTCCACACATATTCTTGCGAAGGAAGTGTACTTGCCCTTTTTGGTGGCTTCAGAAATTTTGAGAAAACGCCCTATCTTGTTATATAACAGATAATGATTACATTTGCTAGTAATCAAGGGGTAACGATTAGAGGCTTACCCAGACTAGGACAAAAGTGAATTTTTCTCTCTCAGGGACAAAATTCATCATCCACGGTCGCATGTAAAGGCCTGCTACTGCATAGAAGTAGGGCCCTCCTTCAAACACTTTGTCTTTGTCCTCAATATTTGTGAAGAATACCGTAAAGAAACCCTTAGACCCAAGATGAAGGTCAATGCTTCCTTTTGGTTTCTAGCTATATTTAATCCACGACTGTAAAGCTTTTTCAGTGGGCCATAAACCCATGAATTTACAAATGATAGCATATGTCTTCATGTGGTATCTATGTGCCTGCAGAGCAGGATCATTTAAAACTACTCTGGGAGTGACCTCAGCTTTGGGTTTACATGGTCCTTTTTGTGCTTTGTTATTCACTCCCTGTTCCTTGTCTTCTTGCTCATTTTCCTTATTGTTGTTATTCTCCTTTGTCTTGTTTGAATCTCGATCCTCTTTTATAATCTTGAACCCCTCGCCTGACGATCCTCTGACACTCTCTAATGGTTTATTTCCACGACTAGCCACTGCCTGCCTATAGGAGGGAGTAGAGCTCCATCCCCTACGCGCTTCCATGGAAACTCCCGTGAACTTTTGCAAACCCTAACACTTCCAGGAAACTCATGCCCCCAACCACCGTAAGTGTTACCATTGTTACCTAGGAAACCACTTCCCTTTATTTAGTGAAGGGGAGATTAACACAATGAAGTCTTCCCCGAAAACTTTTAGGTATCTGTATGCAATAGGTAATCAAAGGTAAGGCCTCCTATATCAACTACTCATAACACCACAATAAAAATACAAAATTCAACAAGACAACAAGATGGCTTAATTACGGAAATTTTTAGATTTGAATGTATATGTTTCTATTATAATTTATGATGTTTTATTAAGTCATTATAGGTTAAAGAGGTTACCCTCAACACTACAAATATAGAGAAAGCTACAAAGGTAGTAAAACTTGAAGGAAATATGATATATTTAGCAACAATAAAAATTATTGCATCATTAGATGAACTAGCCCTTGAATAAGTTGAATACAAATGAAAATTAGGGCTAAAGGAAAGAATTAAATTAGGCTTTAATCAACATACAAATATTGTTATAGATCTGAACCAGAAATATAAGATAATACAAATATACCCAAAAACAATAAGATAGAAATGCTTCACTTTATTAATCAAACCCTCAAGGTAGGGCAACACCATACATTCACTCCTTAAGGAAGGAGAATACTCCACAAGCCATATGCTTGTTCATACAATGATCCTTGACCTCTCTCAATGGGGAGTCTCTAGCCTCTATATAGGCCTCATACATACAATACCATGGGTCATTACCATGGCTCCCTCAATACCATCTATCTAATACCATGGGCTCATTACATTATTGCTAACTACTTCTGGTCCCTTACATGATACAAGTTAACCACCTTATTTATTACTATGGCCCATCCCATTATTATATTATTCCCTTGAATACCTCCCTTTGTACCCCATATTATCCCCCCTAGGTATACTACATTCCACCCCACTTAACATGTTTCATCCCCAAAACATGGGGAGAACACAAATAATAAGATATACTCAAAAGAGTAGTCCACTGGTACCATGCACATGCATCTAACCATCCAAGAGATAGGCGAACCCTCGATCCAATTGATGCCTCGCTCACTTGAGATGGAAGTTGACCCTGGCGGCTCTTCTGTGTTGATGTGTAGTAGGTGGATCGCCACTCCTCTTGATTTGTCATGTGGGGGTTGTTGTCCTTGTGGCCGATTTGTTGCCATCTTGTTGGTTGTTTTCTTGCGGGGTGATGTGGGTGGTGATATGCTGAAGTTTTCATGCACGATGTCTTTTTCTTTAATTCACCACCTAATGGAGCCTGATTTGTAGTTGGTACAGGTTGTGGCATCTTTTTTTGTTGTTTATCTTCCAATATTACTTCAACCACTGATTCCTCATCTGATGTATCTATACCTGTAACATTTTCTGCTTCAGCCTCCTTGGACTCTACCTGTACCTGGTTTGATGTTTGTGTTTGGTTGTCGACCATCAAGGGCTCATCATCTGATGTGTCAATCCTTGGAACATCTTCTTCTTCAACCTCTGTGGACTCTACCTGTTTATTGATGGAAATATCATGTAATGTAATTTTCTTCTTTTTATACCAGAGCTTTAGGAATTTTTTTGGCACATTAATATTGATAGTACCCACGGATTCCATCAAAGGATATCCCAAAACAACATCCATGTTATCCAGATCTGAAGTATAAAAATCACCATGCAACACATACTTATCCATAGAAATCTTCAAATCCTTATAAACTTGAACATCCTCATCATCAACCTGTGTGTTTTCAATGTGTTTTGTTGGAACTTGCAATTTTTTTGCCAAATTAACATTGATAAAATTATGCTGACAACTAGGATTTATAGACACAACGATCTTCTCCTTTTGAATGAATCCATGAACCTGCAATAATGATATACCAGTAGAAAATAACCCCTTACATGTCTCATTCTTCTGTTTTCTAGCATGAGACCATTTGTCTAAAAGAACTCTTTCAAATTCTTCATCTCATAGTTTGGTCCATGCTTGTTGTCAAATGAGAGCAACCATTTGGACGCCTCATCTTGGAAATTAAGTGGTACCATACCCCTCCAAAATTTCCCATATTTGAACTTTTGTTTCTGTATGAATTCTTCAATAGTAGGGCTATCATCTTTTCCTGTAAAATATATCGTCTCCATGAAGAGGGATTGAGAAAAGCTCACTTACTTGGCGAAAATTTTAAATGGCCACAAATCCGTCAATATTGCTCAGAATCCCTATTATAACCTATTTTCTGAAATGGAACAACCAGTATGCATCTTCCCATGTGGTAGAAATCCCAATCTAGGCATTGGAATTTCATAGCCGCCATGCAACTATCCCACCATCACAAAAAAATTCTGAAAAAAAAGTTGTTTTTAAATCAGCGATATCTCTCTCATTCGGACTCCAATTCGACTGATTATTTTTTTGAAATTGGGTATTTTTTCACAAAAAATCTAGATCTGGAATTAGATTCTATAGATTTTGTACCAGAACATACAGATCCACGTTGCAAACTTGTTGTCCTGAAAAAATATCTGTAACACCATTGATTTTTAGATCAACGATATCTCCATCCGGACTCTAATTCGACTGATTGTTTTTTTGAAATTGGGTATTTTTTCACAAACCATCCATATCTGCAATTAGATTCTATAGATTTTGCACCAGAACGTATAGATCTGATCTGCAAATTTGCTGCCTAAAAAATTCCTGCAAAAAAAAAAAAAAAAATCTCTACTTTTCCCAAGAAAGTGCTCGGATACCACTTGTTATAGATCTAAACCGGAAATATAAGATAATGCAAATATACCCAGAAAAAATAAGATAGAAATTCTTCACTTTATTAATGAAACCCTTAAGGTAGGGCAACACCATACATTCACTCAAGGAAGGAGAACACTCCACAAGCCATATGCTTGTTCATACAATGATCCTTAACCTCTCAATGGGGAGTCTCTAGCCTCTATATAGGCCTCATACATACAATACCATGGGTTATTACCATGGTTCCCTCAATACCATCTATCTAATACCATGGGCTCATTACATTATTGCTAACTACTTGTGGTCCCTTACATGATACGAGTTAACCACCTTATTTATTACTATGGCCCATCCCATTATTACATTACTCCCTTGGATACCTCCCTTTGTACCCCATATTATCCCCCTAGGTATACTACAAATATTAAATTAAAAGGGCATGTAACAACCCTAAAAAGAAACATGTACATCCCTAAGAAGGTTGTAAAATAAACCAACAATGCAATATATGATGAATATGTCTATTTTTAATCATAAAAATGCTCATAAACCTTAGACATGTTATTTTATGGCTGAAAATAAATATTTAGTTGTTATAAACCCTACTCTAACCATAAAATAAAGAGTAAACTATTTTTATTTTATAATTTACTATGTGAGAGAGATTAGTGCCTATATATTTTTGGGGCTTATTGGGTAAATTAAGGACTCCCATGGGAGAGAGTAAGCATACAGAGGATGATATATATGGATTTCAATAACTAACCCTAGAATATCTACCTAGTAACTTACAAAATCCAAGAAATCCAATGGAAGTTCCTCCACTGGAAAGCTTCGTGGGGTTTTAAAGAAGAGATTTACTCAAAAGAAGCCTAGAGAATGTGCCATCTCCACTAGACATATAAAATTACTCTTAAATCATCCATAAAAAAATCCAACAAGATTGGAGAGGCCACTCATTGATTAAATCAATATTGTCCATGAAACCCTTGTCATGAAATCCATAGAAAATGCAAGATAATCTACTGAATTCATCTCCACAAGAAGTCACTCTAGTCATCCTTTCATAGTGTTTTTCACAATAAGAAAAGTAGACAAATAGTATTATGACTGCATAAGTAGTAGTGATCTAAATAAGGAGAGTGCTTCCAATATTTATATGAGGAAACCAAGAGTTATTCCTCTACAAGAGCTAATATCTACTAACATTCCTAGAACAAAATAAAAATTCATGATACAAGGTGGACACATCTAGAATGACCCCCAAAAATTCCTTTCTAATGAAGAAATAATGCATAATCATCAAGTCATCCTCAATAAATGTTTCATAAAAATCACACATGTGGAGAAAGTGAGCCAATGAGGGTGAGATCTTCTCAAAAATACTATGATAATGCTTCAAATGCCATGTCTTTTCACTAAAATGTGTAACATCTCACCCAAAAATTATGTCTCATCATAAGAAAGAATCCAATCATCATTCATCATGTGAGGTCACCTCAAGTATAATGACATTTTATAGTAAAAGTGTAATGTCCCATCATAAATGAAGCATCCTAAAGTAAGTGCATAACATCATCAAGGAAAGTGGTTTAATGAACTCTCCAAAGAGGAATATAATTATCATCAACTCCTACATCATCATGAGAATGCTCAACATTCATAATTAAATGTGGGGTGTCTCAACAAGTCATCACATGATCTCAAGGCCCTAACACCCCCTAAAGTGTGTGCAATATCCTCAAGGAAGTGTGGAAGAAAATCATCAATGTTGTCCAAAGGAACTTGTTTGTGCCATTGTAAATATCGGGGGGCTACAATAGTTAAATGAGAGCAACCGACATATATACAAGAGCCATTGTAGCATAAAAAGTAAGTCATGTTTAATATAAAAGACATCAAGTAGACCGCATTAGGTATATTCTTTAATATTCAGACTAGCTCATGACATCATGCAATTTTTCAAGTTTAGTTATGTGAGGATCATCATAGAACCTTATTAGGTGTGCTAGTACCCATGAATTAGAATATCTACCAACAAACCAATCAAATTGTAACTGCAAATGACTATGGTATGGTTTGTGGTTTAGTTCATAGGAGTGTTGCCTTTGGCATGAAATGGCAATGTAATGATCATCTCCATGGGTGCCTTTGTAGAGGGAGCGATCCATATGTTGAGTTAACATTTCCTCGCCGTTGTCTTTCCACTAGTTTCTTGCTTTTTTCTTGGTTTTGCTTTGCAAACTCCATTTGGTCTATATGCATTTCATTGTGTAAGGGTTGGGATTATAAATTTAGTCCTTTCTTTATTTATGCATCCCTTGTGTTAGAACTCAGGACGATGGACTCATAATGGGGAAGTAAGGCTCAAGCTTCTTTGGCTTCGAGTTATCATTATTTATATGCTTCATTTTTCTTTTTCATTTTGAATTTTATATCATGCTATTTCTCTTTCTTTTATATAACAACACGAACATTGGGAATCTAAGTTCCTTCTTCTCATATAAGTATGAGGTACAAACCCTTTTGGGGTACATGTAATAGCCATCCCAAAAGAAAGGATAACATAAGGGAAACATATTGAATGTGTTAAACACATAAAGGATATGGGAACATTATCCTTGTCAAGATTCTTTGATACTACCCCTTTCCCCAATAGTGGCAACGCTTGACTAGAATACATATGATGACCATAAAGGCGAAACAAGAAAAATAGCATAACTTCCAAGCATTATGATTCATTATATGATTTTGACACATGATCCTTACTTAAATACCAAATAAAATAAATGTAAACACTTCATATGGAACAATGGCTAAGGCACCTCGTGTGTATTGGGTCAACATCATTTTCAAATAAGTGAGATGAGCATGATATATGAGGCATATGTAAGTTGGCATAATGACGAATACTAGCCATAATCATTGGGATCACTATTTACTATGGGGATAATCACGGAAAAATATGTTATAGGTAACCCAGGGTGGGAGAAGGTAACATGCCCTACTAGCAGCCTTTGAAGCAAAACATCTCTTGATGTGAGGGAACTTCACTAATTAGAGGGTGCTCAACCAGCTTTTAATTATGTGAATGAATCAAGTTAGATTAGGGATGGTGAAGGAGCGATGAGGCATAACTTCATTGACAATATACTTTTAACTATGGAAATTATGTGAATTAGATAAAGGGATGAAAAAGTAGGGTTATTAGAGAGATCATGGAGGATAATCACAAAATCTCCCACTACTTTTATGCTTGTTCACTTGATTTTGCAAAGCTAGATTAACACTTTGATACATTGTTAATGCCTCCCCTCTACATTTGACTTTGCAAAGCTTTCTTAACTTCTTGATACATTATTAGTTAATCCATAATACACTTAGCTTATTTTACAAAACTAAGCTAAGTCCTTAGTAAACAACTATTACCTTTCTATTACATTTAGTTTGTTGACCTGATTTTGCAAAATTAATTTAACTCCTTTGTTCTCTCATATACTCTACTTCATTGTCAATTATTTAACTTGCATCTCACATATAAATATAATTTCAAATGTCTAGAATATCTAAAAATATCCACCCATTCCCACCACTCCCAACAACAACTATAAATAATATAAAATGTTCATTCCAAATAAAATTTACTATTTCAAAAGTCCTTCCAATCACTTGAACTAATAAAACAGATAGAACCTGCGATGAAAGCTTCGACTCTACAGCTTTATATCATATAATAGCATTACAACCTTGAGATTCCTACAACCTACCTTGTATAGTTATAAATGGAGGTTCCTACAATATGTTTGAACTACCAGGGGGTATTCCACAGCAGCATGTCTAACAGACATTTTTTATCATGCCATCCCTGAAAAGAAGCATGCAGAAAGTGTAATATAGGCCTAGCCTCTCTGCACATATCTAACACGGTGGCAAATGTGCTTGTGAAAAAATTAGTCTAATACAGAGCTAGCCTATCTATTGTATATCAAGCACATCTGTAAATGTGTTTGTAAAAATTGTGCTCATTATTTTTCTGATATTGCAGGCTTGGAATCAATTCGAGCAGAATCAAGTTTTGAATATCGTTGATCCATCGTTAGAGGGGCAGTACCCACGAGAGCAGGCGCTAAGAGTGATTACTATAGCACTTCTATGCATGCAGGGCTCATGGATGCAGCGGCCTGCAATGTCACAGGTTGTGTCAATGTTAACCAACTATTCAGAGAGAATTGTTCATCCCACACGACCAGCTTTTATAGATACCGCTGCAGACGGACTCCCGAATTTCACTTCAATACGCGAAGCTGAGACGCAAGGTGCTGCTCCAACTCGGACATCGCATGGATCTATCAGCGTCTCTTTACTTCCCCGTTAGTCTAATGGACAGCCCTTTATTATTTTACAATATGCATACCCTGACCGCTATAATTTTTACCGCTATAATTTTTAACGCAGGCAAACGTTGGGGATTCAGTCCCTCTCATTAATCAAATTCAGTGACTCCTGAGCATTCGACGTATCTTTAAAGATTTTTCTCTATTTATTCGTGAAGTTCCAGTGAAATAACTATGTGAAATGACATGCCACATACGTTGTAATTAAATTTGACTGTGGAATGAAATGAAATGAAGGTATGTGCACTGAAGGTAATAACTGATATAATTAAATTTGACTGTGGAATGAAATGAAATGAAGGTATGTGCACGGGGAAATTTGACTAGAATGAAATGAAATGAAGGTTAGATACAAGTCTACTACGGCAAGAATGACAAAAATAAATATTTTTCTTTAAAAAGTTACTTCTTATTTTAGTTATTTTACAGCAAAATTTAATATTAATTAAATTGTTTTAATACAAAATTTTGTATTTAAGATAAAACCAGTTTCACACAAAAATATTTTAAAATAAAATTTTATATTCAACATAATAGATATTTAAGATAATGAAAATTAAGAGGAAACTTATTTAAGACAATTAACAATCCATAAAACCACATTAATATAAGACAATATTATTTAACACCTGCAATATTGATTCTAGCCTGTGATATTGGCTCTAAGAGTTAGCTTTCAATCTGCTAGGTACTACAGTTTCACAGGCCAATTTCACTGGCTAGTTGCTTGCAGGCTACTATTGTCTGGTGCCTATACCAATGTTGATATTTCACTCATCAGCGTGCAGGCTACTACTGTCTTCTACCTATACCAAAACTACTATTTCACTTACCATTGACTTTATCTTATATAAAGACAATGATTTGTTGGGCTCTTTGTTTTGTGGGGTATTCAAATCGGGACAACTTTTCCTCACAAGATTTCCTAGACATCAATTCATCTTCTATCCCTTCGATCTCTGCTGATATTACTAGGGACAACTTGTCTGTCATTGCATTCTAAAAGTTTGCATAGAGATTCCATGAGTGGATAAGGAATAACTATATTTCAAACTTTTGAAAATAGATATTCAAACGAAATGAAATTTAATCATATCAATTTATTTATTTTTATATTATGTTTTTCCTTTTTTGATCTCTTTAATTAAATATAAATTAGAATATGTTAATCTTATTAATTAATAAAAATTAAATATAACATTTTGAAAAACTTTGAATAATTTTAACTAATTTTTAAGTATTTAATTTAATGTATATTTATTTGAAAATTATATTAAAAACTACATAAAAGTAATAAATTAAAGATTATTTGATTTCAAAACAATTATAATATACATATCATATTCTAGTCTCGTATAGGAATTTAAAAATTATAAGAGCACAAAATTCATACAAACCTATCACGAAATTTCCTATTTGATTTATTGCCATTGATCACAACTTTATCACATATCAAAATTGTTTCACTTGATAGAAGTAGTAAGTACTCTCATATGCATGCAATGTATGAAGAGTTAAGTTAAGGAAAACAAGTTAAGTCTAATACTAGAGGCCAAGTGAGTTGGAGTTAAAAAATTAATGACTTGTCAAGAAAGCTAAGGAAAAGAAAAATGTCAATTTATGTTAATTTAGTGAAGTTAGAAAAGTTTAGTTAAAGCATCAAGTCATAGTTTGCATGAGGAAAATAAAGTTAGAGTTTGCATGATTCCATTTTTACAAAAAATAGTGCTTATATACTCATGGTTGGGTCATTGTAATGTGAAGTAAAAAGAGAGAATAACAACAACTCGGTGGATGTATATGAGAGAGTAATTAATGAATAGAACTTATTTATTAAGGTAGAAGCTTGTGTACTTATTTGTCTTGTGTTTGAATGTTTATCTTTGCCTCTAAATAACAAGTGGTATGAGAGCAAGGTTTAGCAAGGATTCAAAGAACCAAAGGAGTTAAGAAGGTCATGAGATACTTCCATTAAGAGACTTGGCTATTGTGAGCAACCCACAAATCAAATTTTGCATCCATTGGTCCATAAGTAGAAAATAGAGCTCGTTGAAAATTTGTAAACCCAACTACTAAAATATTAGGGTGAGTAGCCTACAGAGCCACTGCCACTAAAAAAATAGGGAGTCTCAACCATAAGTTGTAGCCATGATCATCCATAAGAATCTGTGTAGAAGAGATTAGAAAAGTTGCTAGTAGTTGTTGGGAGCCACAGTTAAAGTGAAGGTCAAAATATTTATTTTTAAAGATAATCAAGTGTATGCGATGTTACTTTCTAGAAGGTTAAACCAATAAGGAAAGAAGACAAAATACAAAAGAAAGACGACAGTCATGGGTCACAAAGAAAGACTGAAGCAAACCAAGAAAAGAAATTGAAAGGAAGAGCCAAAGTATTTCGAAGAGAACATAGAGGTTCTCACCATAGTTGGGCCATCTGAAATACAAGTAGATGAAGTAGAACAAATTGAGGATGAATGAATTAGGATAGATCTGGTAACACTTCCAAAATTTACTAGTAAAAATTTTAATTTTTGGGGACTGTCAAAATGAAAACTTTTCTTCAATGTAAAGAGTTGATTGAGTATCGTTCTAATACCCCATCTGATGAAGTATGTGATGCCTTAGTATTGGATCTTATAAAATATGCATTAGATGATAAGTACTTGTGTAAGGTAGAAAAATCTACATCTTCCTAGGAAGCATGGAAGACCCTGGAAGTATAATTTGGTATAAAGTAAAGTGACATAAAACAACAAATTATGTTACAGTTTGTTGAAGAATCAATATAAATTCAACTGCAGTTCTAAGAGTAAATGAGCAAGACTCTAGGAGGAAAAAAATTCTTGGAGAATCCCACTCAAAGGTAGATGATGGTCATAAAGACTATAAAAGTGAAACCCATCATGTAGACATGTATATGGATGAAGAAGACACAAAAAATATTTCACAGTGAGAAATTGAAGCCTTTACGTGTGAAGTATAGCAAGAGCATATAGATGCTCGAGAACCCCACTATAACATGGATGGTGAAGATGATGGTGAATCTCAATGTGACAAGAAACATGTGGATGTTGATTGCAAAGTGAGTTGTGAATTGGTGAATCCAACAATAGACCTTGTTGATGATGGTGAAGCTTCCAATAAAGAATTGAATAACATGTGTGATCTAGTTGGTATGATTGTAGTTGATGGTGACCTCTTTGCATCAGAGTTTGAGGCATTTCAGTTTGAGAATAATAAAGACAAATTTTCATATGAAGTAGTGATTTTTAGAGTTGAAAGTGCATCTCCCATGATTCCAACAACAAATGATGAATTTGGTGAATTTGAAATTGTTAATGAGGACATGCATGCTCAGATATCTCAAAAGGAGTGGATGAAAATTATGTTGATGAAATTTGTGGTGTCTTTCTTGAAACAAGCACTGATTGTGGAAATATGGAAAGTGCCATGTTTGATGAAGAATTGAAGGTTGGAGCTACCATTATAGCAGCAAGTTATGAAGCAATAGTCAGAATTTCTCATGAAGGAGTGTACGATCTAGCAACAATTGATGATTAAGAAGAGGATAAAGTGATTCATGAGTACTTGATGAGAATATCAAGTAACAACATAACAGTGGAAGATAGCCTCAATGTAGTTGAAGAGGCAGAGAAGAAAGAAGAAGCAGAGAAATCTCTCACTGCAAAGCATAATGAAGATGTTTTAACAATGATTTTGAGTGTGCAAGTAGAAAGAACAACGATCCAATCAAAATTATAGTTGAAAGAGAAGATGAAGAAAAATCTGTAGGAAAGGGCATGGAATTTTCTATAGACAAAGAAGAAAGCATTGAAAAAACCTTTCAACAATGGAGTCAAGAAGAGATGAAATCCTATTATAAAGACATATGGAAGAAAGAAGACCAGGAATATGAATTGAAAGATGCACGAAAAATTTCATATTTTGAAGATGAAGAGTTGTGGTAGTAATCCATGAGTGAACAAATATTTCAAGAAGAGGGTATAGAAGGTAGGCTCTGAAAGCCTAAATTGTTTTTTAGAACAAATATAAAAAAATTAAACAAAAATTTGTAGTATCGGCAAGTGAAGAAATATGGAACTTACATCAAGAAAGCACAATTGGAAATGAAGCAGTTTCAAGGGTATATAATATGGAAGAAATGAAAAAAGAAAAAACTTCATTGTAAAAAGTTATTTGAGTCATTTTTTTATTGCAAGCGTAGCATGCATAGTTGAGTCATGATTAAGTAAAGGTTAATTCATATGGTCATAATGAAGGGGGAGTTTTATAAATACTAATTACTCCCATATGGATGTAATGCATGAAGAGTAGAGTTAAGTTAAGGAAATCAATTTGAGTCCAATATTATAAGTCAAGTGAGCTGGAGTTAGAAGGTTAATGTTTTTTTATAGAAAAGCTAAGTCAAGAAAAAGAAGAATGTTGAGTTAAGTTAAAGGAAAGTTAGAAAAGTTATTTAAAGTGTGAAGTCTTAGTTTGCATGAGGAAAGGAAAGTTAAAGTTTGCATGATTCTATATTTAAAAAGTTTGGTGTTTATATACCTATAGTTGGGTGATTGTAATGTGAAGCAAGAAGAGAGAATAGTTGTAGCTCGGTGGATGTATATGAGGGAATAATTAATGAATAGAAATTATTTATTCAAGCAAAAGCTTGTGTATTTATTTGTCATGTGTTTGCATGCTTATATTTTCCTTTGAATAAAAAGAACTTATCTCCTTACACTTTGTCATGTAAGAAAATTGTGTCATGACTTATGCAATGACCCACCCAATCATGCTAGAAATCGGGTGATTGCACACTATCCAAAACCATATAAACTTATGCATTGCCCCTCCAACTCCTTCACCAACTCTTAATCTCACATTAGCACCTATAATCCAAATGGTACTTGGTCAAATGTTTGTTGTCTTAGCCAACTCTCTCATTGCATTTATAAGCAATCGTTCCAAATTAAATATGGTTTCATCTTTCCATTTCGAATGGGTCAATGTCCTGTATTACATTCTTTTACCAAATGATAGTTTGGCCTAACCCATCTCAATAGTAATTTGTGCTCCTCTGTGCTCACTTGACTCAAGTGTTATCCCGCCATGTCTACTCTAGCCGATTCAACTCATTCTAATGGGTGCCTCTCTACATGCTTGCATGCTACCCTCATATATTCATCCGATGTGCTACACATTACCCTTATCTTCATACTAGACTTGTTCAATCATCTTGTGCGATCCCCTTGATGCTTCACATGCCATTAAAAGGCAAACAAATGTCTAAGGATTGTTCTTGTTATCATTACATCATATGTTTTTTACTCTCATTTACCTAATATGATTATTCTAAGTGTCTTTCGTGTTAGGCCAGTTTTGTAAATGTGAATCAAATTATGTTTTTCATTAAGAGAGAATATGAATATATACAAGGAGAGGGAGACTACTCGGTTTCATCTCCCAATGCCTCTTCAAATTCCAACTTCCTTTATTTTTTTCTATTTAAAATATTTATAGAAAATTTTCAAATCCCAAATATTAAGTGTCAACATACCCCCTTTAATATGAACGGATATTGGTGAGTCCAAACATCATTCTAAATCTTTCAAACTTTTCCCTTCCAAGCACTTTGGTGAAGATGTCTTCAATATGCTCATTTTTGGAACAATGCCATAAGTGGATTGTTTTGGCTTCAACACGATGTTGAATCAGATGGTACTTTGTATTGATGTGCTTCATTCCGTCATGGAAATTTGGGTTCTTGGCCAAATTTATTGCATAAGTGTTGTCAATGAAAAGAGGAGTTGAATGTACTTGTTTCTCCTGTAAATCTTCTAGAATTTTCTTGAGCCACCGAATTTCCTTTATTGCTTCAGTTGTTGCCACATATTCTTCCTCAGTTGTGGAATCTGTTGGAACTGACTGTATGTGTGACTTCTAGGAGACAACTCTTGATCCAAGACTCATAACATAACTTGAAGTATATAATATAGTTTATTTATCTCCATCAAAGTCTGAATGAGAGTATCCAATCAAACTAAAGTCACCCACCTGTGTATACTTGAGTCCAAAGTCTTGAGTTCCCTTCAAGTACGTTAGAACTCTTTTTGCAACATACCAATAACCCTCACAAGGCTTTTGCATAAACCTGAAGAAGATTCCAACATCAAATGAAATGTATTGTCTCGTAGTAGTCATGTAGTTGGGACTTCCTATGAGTTGTCTATATTTTTTGCATCCTCAAATTCTTTTCCTTCAATGGATGTGAGCTTTAAATTGTGTTCCATTGGAGTAGTTAAATGATTTCACTCAGCCAAGCCAAAATTGTTCAGCGAATCTCCAACATATTTCTTCTGAGAGAGGAATATAAACTTTAAATGTTTGGCTACTTTAATACCAAGATAGTAGTGAACATAGCCCAAATATGTCATTTCAAAACCTTTCCTCAGTTCTTTCTTTATAGATGCAATATAGTTCTCATTGTTCCCCATCATCAAAAGATCATCTACATACACGACAAGATACACAACTATTTTTCCAACTTTCTTAACAAACAAAGTTGCATCATCAAGATCATAACACTTGAAATTGAGTATCAGAAGATGCTCATTCAACTTCTCGTACCAAGCTCACAGTGCTTGCTTGAGGCCATATGAGGATTTTACAAGATTGCATACTTTGTGTTCCCAAACCTTCACACCAAATCCTTCTGGTTGGGACATAAAAACATTTTATTTCACATATCCATTCAAGAAAGCAATATTTACATCCATTTAATGGACTTTCCCACCGTTCTGAGCTTCCAAGGCAAAGTGTGTCTAGATGGTAGTCCATATTGTTGTGGGGGAAAAAGCATCCCCATAATTGACCTCCTCTTTCTGTGCAAAACGTTTTTCCTCAATATTTCCTTTATGCTTGTCAAGTTAGCCATCTACTTTATACGTGTTCTTGAAGATCCACTTGTAGCTAATTGGTTTAGTTCCCAATGGAGGATCAGCAAGCTTCCAGGTGCAATTCTTTATCAAAGCATCATATTCTTTTTGCATCGCTTTTTTCCATTCATCATGAGAAGTAACTTATTTTAAGGATTTTGGTTCAAAATATGTAGATAAAATTAGTTCACAATCATAAGAAACATCCATATCAATGTGTGAATCATAATCATCTACATCACCTCCATTATGTTTGGTTGAGCTTCGTGTTCTTGTCTTTCCAACCTCATTAGGACAAACACTTTCAAGTGTCTTTGTCAACCATTTTGGAGGACCTTTCTAAGATGGACCAGACTACTTAGTTGATTAAGATGAGGTTGAATCAAGATTTAGCCTCCCGATTATGTCAATCACATCACTCAAAGTGTCATCTTGATCAATCGTTGGAGCTTCATGTGGGGGGGGGGGAGAGAGTGCTTTAGAAGGAGATTCCATACTTTTATACAGTATAGGGATCCCCCCTTCAAAATGTGGAATATCATTATAAAACTCTTAAAATGACTTTGCATATCTGAATATATCCAAGCAATCAAGTTGTTTCTCAACAACATTGTTAGTCTTGGAAGATTCAAGAAAGATGACATCTCTAGATATTATAAAATTCTTATTCACTTCATCATAGAGACGACATGCTTTGGAGGTATTTGAGTCCACCAAGAAGATACATTTGTGACTCCTTGCACCAAGTTTATTTCTTTGCTCCTTAAGTATGAAGGCATAACAAGTGGAACCAAAAATCCTCATATGCCTCATCGAAAGAATGTGGCCATACCACATTTCATAGGGAGTCTTATTTATGATAACATGAGATGTGCACCTATTCTTTATATTGTTCGGAATAGGTCCCTAGGGGTCAATTTTGGGGTTAAAAACCCAAGTTTTGGGGCAGAAGGCCTAAAGTTTATATAAGAAACGTAAAGTCTCCGCATTTTGTGGTTGCAGAGTGTGAAGATGTCAAGAGTCATTAAGGGTTGTTTGCCCTTTTTTTGTAAAGTATCATGTTGGTTGTAAAGATACACCCATGGTACGCAGACCATGGGATTGTATAAAAAAAAGTAGAGTTTTAAGTGCTTATGTCATAAGGGAGCTAAGAGTGAGAGCCTTAGTGTATGTAGACGCTCTGCAGCTGAGTGCGCAGAGGCATAAGGTAGAAGTCCATTGTTGAGTGCGTAGACCCCTGTAGCTGTGTGCGCAAGGCCGATAGAATTTTTACTGGAAACTTGAATCATCAATAAAGAGAAGTATTCTGAAATTGTTGTGTATTTTGTCTATGATTATTGCATTCGACTATGTTATGTTAAGTTTTGGGTTTACATTGTAATTCCAATTTGATGCGCGAATATATTTGTTTCTATCTGTTAATTGAACACAAGTAAGAATATAGGTTTACGAAGATAACCTTAATTGCATGGTAAAATTAGCAAACACTTAAGGTAATTTGGGAACTTGTAACCGTACATAGTTATAAAGGCGTGTAAGTGCTTGGATCACTGGTAAGGGCTGCGTGAAGGTCAGTCGTATACCTTCACGAAGGTTTTGAAGGTGAGAGAAGAAGGAACATCGATAAGCCCTAAGGGTATAATATCGACTTCACGACCATCTCATTGCTCCGTACTAATCACAAATTGCAACTGTTACGAGGATATCCCTGTTAATCTTGATCTTTATAAGACTTTGAAACTTTGGCATGATTTTTAAAGAGTTCATGAAAACTTAGAGAGTGTTCTAGGATCCAATTTGGATCACAACCTTCCCACAGAAAAAGCTTTTGGACCATCAAAAGTTGGTTTTTAAGCATAAATCAAGTGAGGGTATAGATTCCTCACTTGCCCAATTTCTATCCATCTTGCACTGCTTGGTTTTGAACCTTTGAGCCCAATCCTAAGGTACTCAACATCCCCTCTACGCATAGTTCTCACCTTTCTATCCAGAACTGTATCTTCCTGTAATTCATTGAGATATTCAGGCAACAGATTATCAATAGAAGGCAATTGACTCTACTCTTCAGGATCTTCAATTAATGAAGGTTCAAACAGTCTTAAGATTTATGCATTAACTACTGAATAGATGTGCATGTAAGTTGGCAAATCAAGGCGAAAAGCATTCTCACTGATTTTCTCAAGTATCTTGAAAGGTCCATACCTTATTGGCTTCAGCTTCTTACCTTCACCTTGCATTCTGTCTTTGTTGATATACAGCCAGACTTGATCACCAATTTGGAAACTATGTTTAGTCTAATGCTTATCATTCCTTGCCTTGTACTTGGCTTGGCACTTTTCCAGCTGTTCCTGTACTGCCTAGTGAATCTCTTGGATTTGTTCAATGAACTTGGTTGCCTTGTCCACATCACTGTGTCCATCAATTGATATGTCTTTACCAAAGATAAAATCTAAGGGAGACCTTGGTATGAAACCAAAACAGGTCTCAAAAGGAGATCTTTGTGTAGAAGAATGTTTAGCCTGGTTGTAAGCATGTTGCACATAACACAAATGTTCATCCCAAAGCTTGGGATGCTTACTGCAATAGCCTCTGAGCAACTGGATCATTGTCCTTTTGACCACCTCTGTTTGTGGATGAAAGGTTGTGCTCTTCTTCAATTTGGTGTCCACCAATTCCCACAGACTAGACCAAAATTTCCCAACAAATCGGGAATCTTGATCAGATACAATGGAAGTGTGTAATCCAAAATGAACCCGTAGATGCTGAAAGAACAACTTTGTTGTTTGTTCAACTGTAATCTGTTTGTTACAAGGTATTAAAATACACATTTTTTTGAACCTATCCACAATAACATATAAATAGTCATGACCTTTTCTATATTTAGGCAATCCCCCAACAAAGTCCATGGAAACACTTTCCCAAGGATGAGAAGGAATTGGTAGTGGAGTGTACAAGCCTAGTTTTCTATTGTTAGGCTTGCTTTTAGCACACATGGTACACCCTCTTATATATCTAGAAATTGTCTTATTCATTTTTGGCCAATAACAAAATCTTTGCAGCTGTGCAACTGTTTTACTTACACTAAAGTGACCCGATATTAGAGAAGTGTGTGCTTCTCGAATTATCTTTACTCTTTCAGTTTGAGGAATGCATAACTTTCCCAAATGATACAAAAGTTGGTCCTTAACATGATAATCCAATTTTTCTATTTGTTTTCCATGACTTAAAGTTGCGTATACATCTTTAAAATTTGTATCTTGAGCATATTATTCAATGTAGCTTTCATGCAATACTGAATTATGCTCAAGTATAGTGGATGCATTTATGATTGGTCTGGACAACATATCTGCAACTTTATTGTGTATGCCCTTTTTATATCTGATGACAAGATGAAACTGTTGTAGAGAACCCACCCACCTATAGTGTCTTGATTGCTGCAACTTAGTTTGTGAGTGTAAATATTGAAGTGGTTGATGATCAGTATGTATAACTGTCTCTTTGCCCATTAGATAATGTTTCCACTTTTCACACTCTGTACTAATGCATACAATTCTTTATCATATGTGGGGTAATTAACTACTGCATAATTGAATGTCTCAGGATGATAACATATGGGTTTACCATGCTGCATCAACACTGCTCCCATGGCATAGTCACTGGCATCCGTTTCAATCTCCAAGGGTCTTTGAGGATCGGGCAGTGCTAGTACTGGTGCTGTACTAATATTTTCTTTTAAGGTGTCAAAGGCTTTCCGCTGTTTGCCTCCCCACTGAAACACCTTGTTTAATCCTGTTAAAGCATGTAAGGGAGCTGCAATCAAGGAGAAGTTAGAAATAAACTTTCTCCAATACTGTGTTGCTCCTAGGAAGCTTCTAACTTTTGTAGCACATTTGAGTTTAGGCCAGTTTACAATGACTGCAACCTTAGAGGGATTTATCTTCAGTTCACCTACCCCCTACAATATGACCCAAATAATTCAAATATGTTTTGCCAAATTCACATTTTGATAGCTTAACATAAAGATTTTCTCTTTTCAAAACATCTAGAGTCTGCTTTACATGCTTCAAAAGTTATTCCCATGTTTTACTAAATATAAGAATGTCA
>APFE031692854.1:0-78680 GCA_000404065.3 Pinus taeda
CAACTTGGTTCATTTCTCCTTTGGAACATGTACATATGCATCACATCCAAATACCCTCAGATGTGAAAGAGAGGGTTTCTTACGAGTCCATACCTCTTGTGGAGTCTTATCCTCCAACACTGATGAAGGTGACCTGTTAACCAGGTGACATGCAATATCCACCGCCTCTCCCCAAAATTCTTGTCCTAACCCGGCACCACTGAGCATGCTTCTTGCCCTTTCCACCAACCTCTTATTCATTCTTTCTGCAACTCCATTTTGTTGAGGTGTATAAGGAGTATTCTTTTGTCATGCTATACCACACTTCTTACAGAATTCTTCAAATTCCTTGCTGCAAAACTCTCCATCGTTATCTGTCCTCAACACCTTTATCTTCTTCTCTGTCTGCTTTTCCATGAGAGCCTTAAAGTCTTTAAACCTGTCAAAGGCTTTAGATTTATTCTTAAGGAAATATATCCATGTATTCCTTGAGAAGTCATCAATAAATGATACATAATAAACAGACTTACCCAGTGATGGAACCTTCACAGGTCCAAACACATCACTGTGCACAAGTTCTAATATATGTTTCGCCCTCTTACTACCAGAGGGGAAACTCACCCGATTCTGCTTCCCATATACACAATTTTCATAGAAATCAAAATCCAGAGAGCTATTACTCATACATTCTACCATACCTTTACCATGAATTATTCGAAGGCCTTTCTCTCCAATATGTCCAAGAATTTGATGCCACAACATGTTCTTCTCTCCAGAGACCACTAGATTTTCTGCTCCACTTTCAGGAACCATAGAACTATTGCACCCACAATAATAGTGCTACCTTGCAGCTTGTACAGAGCTCCAATTCCAACTCGCCACATCAATACCAGTGCTCCACAAACCATTTTGAAGGTATCATTCTCGAACACTGTTTTTACACCTGCATCATCCAACTTGCTTACAAAAATCAGATTCCTGGCCAATGCAGGAATATGTAGAACACCCAGAAGTGTTCTAACCCTTCCACCTTGCAACTTCAACTTTAATTTTCCACGACCAATGATTCTAGCCTTCCTATCATCCCCTAAGAAGACATCACCACCATCGTATTTTTCATACTTGCAGAACAACTCTCTATGGGGAGTCAAGTGAAAGGATGCACCTAAGTCAATCAACCATGCCTCATGATCTACATGTGTACTTGAAGAAGCCAAGTACATTATCCCCACATTCATCTGAGGTGGTTTTCACCTCTACAGAAGGAGCATCATCAAATCCCTTTCCTTTATCAGGAGCTTTAGATTTATAGTCCCTTTTGTAGTGCCCTTCCTTTCCGCATTTCTAGCACACCACCTTTATAGGTTTTCCTAGAGATTTAGATCTCCCTCTAGATTTGGATCTCCCACTCGATGACTTATTTTTGTTTCTATTATGGGACCATCCTCATACAGACAAGGCATCACCATGCTGGCTCTCCATATTTTTCCATCTCATCTCTTCCGTCAACAAGGATGAGACGATTTCATCAAACTGCAAGGTAGTTGCATTGCTACCTATTGCAATAACCAGACTATCCCACCAATCTGGTAGAGAACACAACAAACTAATGCACTTATCTTCATCTGAAATTTTAATATCAAAAGATGCTAACTAACCTACCATAGTATTAAATGTGTTCAGATGCTCTGTCACCGAGTCTCCATCTTTCATCCTCAGGTTATACAGCTTTTTCCACAGGAACAGTTTATTCAACAGAGACTTAGATTGGTACAAAGTCTCTAACTTGTCCCACAAAGCCTTCATAGTAGCTTCCCCTAATACATTCAGCAATACTGAATTTGAGACACACAATCGTATTGTGCTCTTTGCCTTCCGATACAACTTCTTCCATTCTTCATCAGACACTCTCGTTGGTTTAGTATCCGGATCTACCATGATCCACTGATCTTTATCCACCAACAGATCCTCCATCTTGAGTTTCCACAACTCAAAACTTTGACCAATAAATTTCTTGATCTCTATCTTTCCACTACTCGCCATCTTCTTTCACCATCAGAATCAATCTCACAGATCTCCCAATGAACAGGGTCTACCACAGGCCTGAGCGAAACCCCTCAGCAACAAAGGCACCCCATTGAAGCCAAAACTTCTCTAATTCCAAATGTAGGTTTTAACTGCGTACAGAAATTACCTGCATGCGAATTCTAAAACAGAGAAAATAAATAATGCGAGAGCATAACACATAAAACACATATACACAGAGATTTTCCCCTGGATCCCAAAACCGAGACTACCAGCTTGATTTTTCATTATGCTCCTTTCAATGTTATAATACATATTTATACATGTCGAAGCATCCAATACCATGGACCGAAAATCATCGCATCCAAAAACATGTGTGAAAATCATGCACAAAACCATAGGTGGGTCCGCCCATCCTAACATAGGGTCCAAAACCAAATTTTCTAGGGCGCTACCCGAGACCCCATAAAGTGGGGTTATGGGTACGCCTCAAACCCCCTGTGACCCCCCCTGCCCCGCTACACAATTGGCACAATGAAGGGGGGGCTCCGCCCCCCTTCTAACCCCCTAGTTAACTCCATAGGCTAGTCGTAGAAAGAATATAACACAACCCAACAGGCCAAAGTGATCTACATGATGAATCAATACTCCTTGAAGAACCAAGGTCGTGTACAGAAGAAATTAACCAAGACAGAGAAGTTGGATTTAAACCAGTGTGTCACCAAATGTTCTAATTGCTACAACACCCTCCAAAATTTTTTCTTACACTCAAATTTCAAAGCCTTCCTTGTTATTTTAAATTATTGTTGCAAACGCTGGAGCTCATTTTATGAGCTTTCTCACAAGTCTTTGGTCCCTTTTGCATGTTGGGTTAACTATCGTCTTTTGGCATGTTTGAGTGTCGTAAATGCTTGTGAGAATTTTATGATGGTTTCAAAGTTTGGTATTTTGTATAAGAGTTGTCCCAACCATGTAAACATATGTTGCATCCATACACAAAGTCTTGAGCACTATCACACAAGTGTCATCACGGCCATCCTAAAAGCTATCTTAAGTGTCACACTTGTCGTATCTTGTCATGAGGGAGTCACGTGTGTTCTGATGATCTATCTTGTTGTGTTGTCAAAGTATTATAAGTGTGTGACCATAGTCAACGTTCATCTTGGTTCATCATCTATCCCACACTTAGCCATTTTTGGAAAATCTTCCCGACCGATCAACCTAGCTTCATCGGGCCCCAACTGAATGATGCACTATGTAATCTCAGCCCTCTAAGTTGTGACCTTTCTATTTGGAACCATGCAATGTGCAGCCCTGTCCTCCAGAGCTATTTCTATGCACAATTCCTGAGCCCAACTCCTAGTCTTGACCTCTAGAATTGTGCATTTGTGTCTCCTAGTCTACCTTGAACTATGTACTTCACATCTTCAACGCTCAAGCTTTTCCCTTTCCTTTTGGAACTGTGCAATGCACATAAGAAAAACCTCTCTTGGAACCTAAAACTATGCAAATGCTTCTCCCAATGTCGTTTCCCTCAGCCAGAACTCACTGTCTCAAGAAACAACAGAGTTCTGTCATTCAAGCCTCCCTGAGATGCACATAGAGCAATCTTAGTTTCTATCCCCCCTTTCCTCTTGAAACTACATAGTTTTTCCTCCTAGGGCCCCATCTCGCAACCTCCACTTCCTGCTTGAACTGCACAAATTTTTCCCTTAGTGGGCACTATGTAATTTTTTCCCTTAGTGGGAAATGCATAATCTTATCCCTCAGTATAGCCTAGTCATTAAGACTTCCCCATTGAACTACTACAAGTTTTGTCTTAGTCAAAGGATTATCATGCAAAATCTTAGACTAGGGGTTTATCAGATTGATGTTGTCTTGTCATGAGTGGATTGCAGGTACAAGAATTCTACATTGCTATGACAAGATGATGAAGAAGGAGGACATGCTAGATGACACTTAAGGAGGTGAGAAGAAAATATAATCATCCGATAATAATACCAAGGAACCTTGGGTTATGATAGGAGATCAAAGATCAGGACCGCATGAAGACTCCATCTGATTCACAACCCTTTGGAGTGTAGGTACGAGGAACAAAGCACATCTGTCATGAATTTGAAATGAACCTCTTACTGTGGTATGAATGACAACTTATCATTTTCATATCATTATGTCTTCAATGACATGTATGGTCACAAACACTAAAAATCATTCCATGTGTTTCCTCTAAGTATTTCGCTCCATTTTGCAAGATAGGCGAGATATCAGATTTTCTTATGCTGGTTGTTAAACTTTATGCATAAGCTCATTCTGGTGGTTTCAAGGGCCCATATTTGTGTTCATGATATTTCCTAACTATATAAACACCTGTCACACTCATTCAAAAAAAATTTGAGTGTTTTCACACAAGTATTGTCACGACCATCGTGAAGCATATCTTAGATGTCACACTTATCATAACTAGTCATGGAGCGATGATACACAAACAGTTCTATTGTTTATATGTCATGGGTGATCTATGTTATTGAGTTGTCAAGTATTCTAAGTGTTAGATCATTGTTGAAGCCTTATCACTTCACACATCAGTCCCACTATTCAAACACTTAGCCATTTCCGAAGAGGCTTCCCAACCCTTCAACATGACTTAACCCGACCTCTCTGGACTAGGCACTATGCAGTCTAAGCCCTCTAGCAGTGATATTGGTCCTTTAATATGCACATTGTGTAGCTCCTACCTCCCAGGGCTGTTGCATTGCTTAATTTATGAGTCCAAGGCCCATCCTTCACCTCCAAAACTGTGTAGAAGCTTCTCTCAGGGTTCATTCCCCTCAGCCTGACCCATTGTCTCTCAAAACTGCACAGAGACTGTCACTCAACCTAACTTGAACTGCATTGTATAGTTCCAGGCCTCAAGCCTCAACCCTAGCTACTGGGATTGCGCAATGCGTAGTCACTAAGCCTCCCTTCTCAACTTGTAACTCAGTTCCGGCTCAGTCCCTTGACCTAAATGCGCCATTTTAGACTATGAGGTTTCTGAGTTGATGTCATCTCATCATGAGTGAATTGCAAATATAGGAACCTAGTGGGATGATGGAGAAGGAGATGAGGGAGGCCCATTTTAGACCTCAAAAGTACCCTAATGATTGGGGCTAGTGATGTACACTGTAAACCTGTGTCTTGGAACTTTTGCTTAATAATCGAATCCTTTTAAGGCCATTACATTCTTCATATGGACTATGAATTTTGTAATATTATTTGTGGACATTTGTATTTCATGTTTTCTTTCACATGTATTAAGATAGTTGAAATGTTTCAGTTATTTTAGTACTTACCTTATTGAGAATGTGTTGTAATGGTTGTTATTGTTGCCCCATCCTTGTGGAATATTCTGTGGGATACTAGATAAATATTTCCTTGTTTGTTGGTTGTGTAACGACCTCCTCCCACATCTACCCAAGTAACCAACCAATCGGGCTAAACATGTGATGATAAGTTACTATGATATTATTCGACCTCCTAAGCCACCTTAAGGAAGTGGAATCAACAGAAACACACCATATAAACCTTCCAAATCAGTAACAAGACTCCCAAGAACCATCCCAACTGCTAGGCTAGCCAGCCCATGGGTCCCACTAAACTTTTAGACCACTAAACCTTTGGACGCTCCCTTCATATGGGCAAGGGTGCATCTGAGGAAGTTTCATTATGGGATTTTTGAGGTCTAAAATGGGAATCCTAAGAAAAATGTACAACCAAAATCAACTTTATAAAAACCAATAGGATTCAAGATGATGATGTCAACCATTGGGGACAATTCACCATTTTTGGAGTAAAAAAGTAAAAAGATTAAAACATAATAAAATAATTAAACTACTTTTTCAACCCATATTTTCAACTTAACTCCCTAAGGTTTTACTCAAATTTCGAGCGGCAGTACTCGTTGGATGTAAAATTTAATTCCTCATCCAAGGAGTACCCATGTTGCATACTTTTGATGGATCTTGCTACACAAACAATGACAAATACATGGAAAAACATTATTACAATCACATTTTTCACGTTTTTCTCATCTTTCGTGTAGCAAAGTCCGTTGAAAATATGTAAAATGCATACTCCCTGGATGAGGAATCAAATTATGCATCCAACATGTGTTTCTTCTCGAAATTTGAGTAAATGCATAGGGAGGTAAGTTGAAAATATGAGTTGAAAAAAATAGTTTTTTCCTTTTTCCCTCTAAACTTTGATGATGTAATCCAATATTATTTTATTATTTCCACTATTATTTTATAATTTCCTTAGGAGGCTCATTTTAGATCTCAAAATTCCCTTAATGGGATGCATGCACAACATGGGTATGTGAGCATCCAGGGACTTTTCTGCTCATACTTGTGCCTGCGTCCCTGGGATTTTAGCCACTTCTCAAGCCCAAATTCTAGGACACTGCCTAGAAACCCCTGTAGCTTTCAAAATCCATAAATTACATTATGAAAATAATTCGAAATAAAAAATTGACTCCAAGACTAGGCCTGACAATCCCCAACCCGGACTAACATTCCGTTAAACACTTGGAATCAATGCAATCTACAAGAAATGAATACAAGGCAGTGCATAAATGACTAATAACTCATATAGAACATGACGAGAAGGATCACCACCCTCCTCCCTTAAATGTTTGACATCAATTAGGTCTTTCATCCATTATCCTTTCAATTATAGGTAAATACATGAAATAACCATGGCAATAACCAGTCATATAACCATGCTTATAACTAGCATTAAAACATGAAAATGGCAATGAGATAAAAACCATTAAAGCCACATATTAAAAAGTACAAAAGCAAGAGAACTTATCTTTTATTAATCATAGGCAAGCCGACCAATTTTGAGACTTCCACATACGACCCGACCGTAGACATGGATGAACCAAATATTTCTTTCAGCAAGTTACCCCCACGCCATATTCCAAGCATGAATGTGGGATCTCATGGATAAACCAATCCAAAACAAATCAAGGGGAATCCATAGGTTAAACCACATGCACCCTCACCAAACCATGATCTCACAAAAACTGGCACCAAGATCACAAAACCAAACCAAGCTTGGAATGCCTCTAGAATCCATCACTATCCTTGAGTAATTTTCTACCTCCTTGTATCTCAGGCTTTACTGCAATACACATTGGATCACTAGGCCCTAAACTGAGACATTAGTCTCTCAAGATTTAGTGCAATCCACACTGGATCACTAGGTTGTAAACCTAGACTCCACCCTCATGTTTTACCATGTATCCCTACAAAATTGGTCAAGGGATTCCTAGCCCTTCGGAAATTTTAATGAGACCACCTCCACCTTGGATTCTAAAACCATCCAGCAATTCCAAAGCTCAAAACCAAGAAAACAATCCCATCAAACCATGGCTATCCAGAAAAAGGCAAGGAAAATCTGAAAACCACTGTCATAACCCGAAAAAACCATGCCACTGGCAGCAAGAAAACCATATACCAACATGAAAATCCATGCATGTCAAAACTAGCTAGGAAATGACACATGTAATATGGTACCTTCAAGTATTCCTGTTCAAGCTATTTGTTCTTGCTCTTCCTCGCTTGACCTTTCCATTCCTTCCCTTGTTGTTCCTTTGCTTGTGTAACTACCTTGATAAAAATTCCATGTAAAAATATATAAGTCCACGGTTGATGGGAGACGTATTCCAAGCTGAATGGTGGACAAGAGATGCTAGTGTGGGTGTTTATTTGATTGTTTATGGCTAAGGAAATTGGAAAAGGAAATGGCTAAGGCTTTGGAAAGGAAAAATGGAAAATTTCCCACATTTATTTATGAAAATAATGGAAATTAGGAGAAAAGGAAGGTGAAAGGTCACAGGTTGCATGAGAGATGGAAAATGAAGAAAATAGAGGTCTCATTCATAAAAAGGCTTCTAAGGATCAGTTGGAAAGCTTCTTAGTCAGTTTTAAGCTTCTTAGCTAGTGTTAAGATTCTTAGTCAGTGATAAGCTTCTTAGCTAGTGTTAAGATTCTTAGTCAGTGTTAAGCTCTTAGTCATTGTAAGTTCTTGGCTCAAGATTTGGCTATGGTTATGCATGGGATTAGGAAAGGCGAAGAAGGAAAGGGGAATCAAAGATCAATCAGGGAAAGGTAGGATCAAGCAGCTACAACATGCTTCATTGCAGGTATCGACTTGCATGTGTATTTTCCTTGCTAGATTTGGCATGAATGGTATTTCATGTGGTTATTTTGTTGTTGTGGCATGGTATTTTCCAGGTATAATAGTGTTTCAAACCTAGCCTTCCCATTTCTGGATAGTCATGGTGTTTTGGTTGAGCTGGATTGTTGGATGGATTCAAAGCTGAGTGGGGTGGATCTTCGAATGATATAACACATGGCCTCTGGTCCTTAAACCAGACTGTGGATCACAGTAAAGCCACTAGCCTAGTGACCCATGAGCTAGACTATGGGTTGGAGTAAATATTGGATTGTCTTGCCTGGGTGGGCCTAGGAATCCTTGCCACTGAATGGAAGGATATACACTAAAGCCAAGAGGTGTTTTTCTCTCCATTGGGCCTAGTAATCCCATGTTTGGGATATGTAGTAAATCCTAAAGAGTGGGTCTCAGTTTAGGGCATAGTGATCCAATTTTGGATTGAAGTAAAGCCTGAGAGACTAGGAGACAAGAAAATTCCTCACGGTGTAGGTGGAGAAATCCGATGGCATCCATGGTTGTTTGGCCTAGTGATTGGGTGGATATCATGATAAAGCCTATTATGATGTGTTCATTGTGTTGACCTAGTGATCTAGGATGGATTATGGTAAAGCCTAGTTTCTATTGATGAGGCTGAGGAATTTTAGCCTCAGTATGACCTGGTTGGTTCTTTTGGTTGGAGTCCCACATTCATGCTTGGAATATAGCAGCGGGCTGAATGGATGAAGAGAGATTTGGCTCAACCATTCTATGGTCGGGTGGAACGTGGTAGTCCCATCTCCGAATGGTTTATTGCATTCATTAATGATAAATTCATTCCCTTTATTTTCATGTGTGAATGTACTGATGTATATGTGGATTTCATGGTTGTTATGCTTATGATATTTTTGTCCCTACTATGTTGGTGATATGTATGTTTTATGACAATAACTATGTATGGCTCTCAACATGTTTTTACTTGTGAATAAATGGATAATTTATCTATGGCCTAATAGATGATAATTCAACAAACGACATGAGGGAACAATGGTTCATAGAGATTCTCAGATAAGTATGAGATCCCTACACTTAATTATGTTTTTTAAACATGTATGTTACATGTTGATGATATGTTTGAAAACATGCCTCACATGCATAGTAGGGATCTAATTAAGGTCTTCTTCAACTTATTTCTTTTGCATCATTGTTTCCATGCTCTTTTATTGTTCCTGAGTTATCATTCCATTCTAGGCAATGACCCAAGCTCTGGGCCTAAAAAAGTGGCTCAAATCCTAGAGTCGTTGGCACAGCACAAACAAATTTAGTTTTTGGTCGTTGGTAGATGAGCCTATGAGAGAGAATTTGGGTTTCTGAAGGCTCTCTTTCCTATAGCCTAGGAGAAATTAAGGCCTAATATGTCCAGAACATCAGTGAGATTCAGAGACAGGATGTCTGAGTGGCTAACATGTCTCTCGAGGGTTTTGTTGCTGATGTGAATATGTTTGTTGATGAGTTTCGTCGATTCCACTTCCTTAGGTCATATAGGAGGTTGAATCCAGTCATAGTAGCCTCTCATCGCATGTCTACTCAGTTGGCATGGGTACTTGGGTAGATGTGGGAGGAGGGTGTTATAGAGTGGTATCAGAACATGGTTCACCCCTCGAACTGAATGTGTAGTGTGTGTTGGTCATGCATGCATGTAAATTTCATGTGTGTCTCTTATACTTGCATTCCATGTTCTTGTTACATTTGCTTGATGATTGATTATGGTTGAAGTAAGTTTTTCATGGAGAATTTGATGATTGATTTTGTGGGTATCGTCATGAGTATATGACTGGCTACATATTCTTATATGTCACTTACATGTTATTGTATGTTGCTTGATTGAATCCTTGTATGTTAGGTTGCATTCTTGATATGTTTGATTACATGTATCAGTCTTGTAGGTTGGTTACAAACTTACAAGAATTGATCGCTCATGCTCGTCTACATGCATTCATGTGTATGTGTAGTTGATTAGGAATTTCCTATGCATGTTGATGGTTGCATGTGGAAATGTGTACAATGGAGTACTAGTTTTCATCGTGCTTGAGGTCATGGTTTGTGTAGTTGATATGGTCATGCATTGATGACTGGATCTAGCTAGAATGATGTGTATATGGTTTGGTACTCATATGTTATATGTCTATATGCAGTCCTTATGAATGTATGGTCTTGGTTATAGTTATGCATGAATAATAGGTCAAACATGCCTTGAGAAGTCATGGTGTGGAATTTAAGTCATCATGGTGCTATTGGTATGTTATGATGCTGATGTGTTGAATGAGATGCAGATCATCAAAGTGAAGTTGCAACATTAGACCTCAAGGAAAGAGCATGTCATCATATATGTTTGTGTGTTGGGCATGCAGGTATGTAGGTTAAGGATTGTTATATGCATTATGGTTATGTACATGTCTTTTGATGTTATGGTTACATACATGATAGATGATAGTCTATTAGCATAGTCATATGCACATGAGTCAGATAGTCAAGAATGATGGCAACCCATGGTTGTATGCAATACTATTGCTATATGTTGTGGATGAGCATGATATATAGGTTATTGTTGTTATATTCTATTAACTTGATGATTAGGGTTATTTCATTGAGATCTTGATGTTGTAATTTGGATTGGTCATATGCGTGATCATTATGTTCATTGCATTGAATATCTTGATGTTATATGTATTTTGTTAACCTGGTTTGACCTATACGGATGGTTATGGTTGCCATATTCAATTATGAGATGACATATTTGTGATATGGTGTCATACTAATCTAGAGTGATCGTACATATGTGATTGTTATGCATGAACAACAAATGCTTATGAGCTTATGATGTGAACATGTTAGTTAATTACTATTATGGATATCATGATTTATGTTTGAGTTGATATCTTGTGAAGTTGTATCATGCTAACCTAGATTGATTGTGCAGGAAAGATAGCCTCCCCTGAAATACACTATGGTATGAATTTTGTTATGCAGTATATTGGGTGATTCATTGTTGATTATGTCATATATTTGGTGTTTGAGTGTTTCGTGCTTATTATCTTGTCTAGTTGATTTAATTGACATGGTGCATTCATAGCTTGCTTGAATGTTCAATTAATTACATGATAGGAGTATGAGTCTATAGGGATGCATGAAGAAATGATTGTGTTTTAAGATGATTGTACTAATACATATGTGTGCAGAGAGTTGATATGTACTTACATGTAAGTAGGTGATAGTTGTAGCATTACGTCTAATGACTATGAGTTGACTATGGATTATGAGATGATTGTTAGTCTTGATAAATGTTGATTTCAAACTTTATAGATATGATTGTCTTGATATTTGGAACATGTGGTTGGCATATGTGAGCAGTTGCAGGAAGCATGCTAGTATTAGTCTTACAAGGTAATAGTTGATTTGTTTATATCACTAATAGTCGGGAGATGTGACAGTGCATAGTAACACTCAATTGTAGCAAGGAAAAGGTCAAAGAAAGTAACTGAGCAATAATTCCTTTGGCTATGTTTGGAAACCCTCATTCCAAAAGAATGAGTGCTTTTCCTACAGGAAGTCTTCTTAACCTTGCTTTTGTTTGACATTATGTGGAAATGTGCTAGAGTCATGAACATGTACTTGAAAGGTACATTATATAAAGGTGGATCTATTAAGGGGATTGGATTCCCTTGAGAGTTGGCATGGGTGTGTTTAGTTGCAAGAAATGTGCATGGCACAACAAGATAAGGTAACTGATGTATTGCTATGTTTATTTATGCACTGTTAGTTATGTGTCTATGTCAGTGTGATGTAGGGAGTTGCATGGCAAGAGAAATTTCCATGAAATCTTGAAGGAGGCTCAGGTCGATATTTTCTTGGGAACCATGGGGATTGAGTCATGTTGTCTATTATTTGTCTTGTTCTTTTGGTATTTTGTGATTTTCTTGCATTTGATTTGCAGTTTTGTTATGTCTAGTGCATGATCATGCCACTTTGTTTGTGGTGTTGTATTGTTGTTAGTTTTCCATGGTTTTCTTTTTGTTTTCTTCATGGTCTTTCCTTTATTGTTTTGAGAGTCTTGGGAATTGGTTGGGCAAAGAGGAAATTAATGGATCTCAAGGAGAGTAATGTAAAACTCAGCTGAATCTTTGTGCATGAGTAAGCGCAATGAAAGGTAAGACTATGACAGTCGGTTAGATTGGATGAGTCCATTGTGGTAAATGGATGGTGGAAATAAAGTCATGAGAAAGGTAACCAAAAAGGTAAAGTAAATGGATCTAAGGCATAAAATGCCTTAGCTATGTTGGGAATGACTATTATTAATGTTGTGCATGTGTTGCACGAATATAGGAAGTTCTCTTAACCCTTGACCTTGATATCTGGTAATTATGATATGATCATGATTATGATGATGTTTACATATGTATACATGTAGGTGTGTATGTATGTCATGTTTGACTGGGTCGTCATGGATCATGACTATTAACACTAACATTTATATGTATATATATGTATGTATGCATATCTTTGTCTGATAGGATCATGATTGTTTATGCTAATGTATCCATGTATCTATGTCACTGTCTGACAAATCATCAAGAATCATTCTTGTGGTGGAATGATTGCTTATGTAGGTGAATGGAATGAAGAAATTCCTGAATATGAGGAATCAAGTGGGAAGAGTAATCATGACAAATATATGAGGTCAGTATCATGTGAATACGAATTTATATTGTATGCTTTTATTATGCCTATGCTTATGTTATGGACACATTATACCGAGGGATACATTAGCAAAATGAAAGAAGTGTGTTCTACGACATACTAGGATAACCATGGATAAGACACTAGAATCAAGGTTTCTTGATAATGATAGTGTGGTTTTGGATGTGTGGTACTACTATTGTGCATATGTTGTATGTGTGTCACATGTTGCATCTATGATGTGTGCACACGTGGTGTTCTGTATATATAGTGTGTGTACATGTTGTTTATGCAATGTTATGTACAAGATGTCACATATGGTGTTGTGCGCATGATTGGATATGCAGTGATGTGTACATATGATGCTATTTACATGTTTGATCTAGGTGGCTCTAGAGACACACAGAGGACAAAGAGGGCTTATGGAAGCTCAAAAATAAAAGTGATCAGAATTCTTTTGAAATAGGGCCAAAGCATAGATCTTGTCGTCCTGATCACAACAGTGTGAACGGTTCATCAATCCAAGCTCGTATGTGGGAGAACAAGGCAATCAAGGTTTTGGTCAAAGTTGGGTTATGGGCCAGGTTTAAGTGTCCTACAAATTCACCATCAACTAGCATGGGAACCTAGCTCCCGAAAACAAGTGAAATTGTGGCCTCTTTAAATTGCCCAATATCACTTATTTTCGAAATATTTGAAAATGACTAGGGTGGTGAGGGTGGTGGCTCGCCACCCATTTATATATATATATATATATATATAATATATATATAATATATATATATATATATATATATATATATATATATATATATATGGGTTGCGGGCCACCACCCTTGCCACCCACAAGCCTATTTGAATATGTATAAAAAAACCAATTTTTAAAACAGGCCAACAGGCCATGACCTCCACTGGCCACCCCTCAACCACCATGTAACTAAAAACAGATATTAATGGGGCAGGCGACCATGACCCCGCCACCCTTGAAACCTCCATTGCACATATGTATTAACATATGGGGGGCGGGCAGTCAACCCTACCACCCCTCCACATTACTCACATGAAATAGCTGGTGGAAGTTTGGGGAGTAGGCCACCGGACCAGTAGACCCACCCCCATTATACTTTAACTCAATAGTTTTATAACAAACAAATGAGTGGTAGGATTTGATTCCCCGACCCCTCGTCAACCATCCTCCAAACTTAACCAATGCGCCAACGGTCCTCTTTGGGACATCCGCCCACAAAAAATATATAAACCCTCATTTCGTCAGTGTGATCAGGAAAAGGAGAGGATGCTTTTCCAGACATATTATTTTTTTATTAATGTGCAGGTGGAACCATGAGCCTAGAGATGAGGCAGGTGGAACCATGACTGAGCCAAATTTCTAAGAGGGCAAAATTCTGCCAATGTCCAAATTGGACAAATTTTATGTCGATCTTACACCTCTCAGTGACACAAACCTGATGACACAAACAGAATTTTGATTTGAGCAGTAGCTTCAGAGGACCCGGAGGAGGGAATCTTTGAGGAATCTAAGGGGAATCTAAAAGCTTCCTTAAGCCCTAGATTTTCACTGTCTCAAAATTCAGAAATTTGACAGTCAATTTCACACTATTCGACGCCACAAATCTAATGGTGCATTCAGATTTCCCATTTGATCATTTCATTTTTTGGCCACTTTTCTAAGTGGGATGCAAGTGTCAGCATTCAATGTGCAAGCAATCATTTCCATGAGATTCGACGCCACGAGATTGATGGTATGGCCAACTTCAGTAGATTGACAACCTTTTCTTCAGATGGCCCTAGGATGTGAGGTATATGCAATTTGTTCTTGTACTTCTTTTTGCTATGAGATGCATTGTGCTGCATAGATCCCTGTTTGATGGTTAATGTGGGATCTTGTTTCTTACTTGTTTCATGATTCCTACTTGACGTGATGTGGAATCATTTATGGGATGTACTTGTTGTCATGATTCATCATGTTTTTTTTTAGATCCCTTTGTCGTTATGTTGATGGGATACTCATGTGTTGCCATGTATGTTTTCATTGAGATCCCTTTTATGCCATGTTGGCGGGATGCTCATTATCACCATGCATGAGTTTATTTCATACTGATAGGATTCCTTTTTTTGAATGAGAGTGATCCAAGTTCGGGTGTGAAGAAGGACCCTTCCAAGACCTTTTACTTTCGTGATGTGTTAAATTGCTTTTTAAAAGAAAATTAATGAATACATATGCATGTAGAAAAAAAGAGGAACATATCAATCACCAACACATGAAAACATAAGCCGTTGATAATGGAGTTCGTCCAGGAGGGACTACGCCTCTGGGCCCCGACGTGAAGATGGTGTATGCACTGCATTAAGTGTTATTAATAATGGTGATGTAAATAGAGATGATGTCTCAATCATACAAGGAAAAATTCCCTGACACAGGAGTGGCTCTAGGAGATGTTTCACAACTAGAACTCTCAAACAAAACTCCTATCAGTATGACACAAAAAACATGCATGGTGCGCATCCCGCCAATATGGCACAAAAAGGATGTCAAAGCAAAACACATGCATGACATCCACAAGAGTATCCTAGCAACATACAACAAGGGATCTCATGCTTCAAATTACATAGATAATCATAAACACAAAGATGCAACATAAATAATACTTCATTTCATTAATGTAAAATACTGAAATATGCTTACAAACGGAGATGGAAATAAACTAGCTAGGGCAATTGTAGCTTATCTCTGAGAAGAGATGTGGAAGCTACATGCCTCTGAACTACCTTACAATGAGGCTCAAGGGCCTTTTTATTATTGAACAATAAGAGCAAACCCTAAACAACCAAAACCCTAACCCGAGGAGATGTAACACCAAGAGTTTATGGGCCCCATTGGGGTGAGTTGGACGGCCAATTTCCCAGGGTCATGGCTTGGTCATATTATCTTCGTTTGACGTGCATGATAACCCATTGGAAAGATCTCTGTAAGGACTACGATGGAAAAGACAATTTTAGACAGAAAATCGCTGCGGTAGATTTCCAAAAAAACGTTGTTTAGGGCCTCAAAATGGCTTCAGAAGTTTTGGACTCGAAAAACTGCTAAAAATAGTAAATTGTGCTACAATTAAAGAAACTGAAAAACTAAAAGATGCAATGGTGGGGGTTCAAGTGGAATTGGTGGGTGGCCACCAATATCCACCTGGATCATTTATCCCCCATTAGGAAGCAATGGTCCCCATTGCATTGAGTTCCTCCATGAGATGAGGAAACTTCTGTTGAACTTGGTCCCTGGTGAGCCACTTGCCCTGGTGAAGGAGTTGGCCTACTTTGACAACTCGATACAATTGGATATTCTGCTGGTGAGTGTGCTTGATCTGTGTGTCCATGATCTAATCAGTTTTAGCTTGTTCCATGCAATCTGGATTTAACTCTATGGGTGTGAGTTGTTCTGCAATGTCGGATGTGTCTAGTAATGGTGGAAAATATGGCGAAAGGTAGTCCACATTGAACACTGGGTGCAGGCCAAGGAATGGGGGAATGCTGAGCTCAAATGCATTGTCTCCCATAGCCTTGGTAATGGTGTAAGGACCATATCGGAGTGGTATGAGTTTCTGATAGGCTCAGGTAAGGCGTTCCTTTTGCAAATGCAAACAGACTTTGGCACCCACCTAAAACTTGTGTGGTACCCGATGTTGATCATGTCGCTGCTTGTTCTTGGCATTTGATTTCTCCAGAATGTCATGGACTTGTTGGAAAATATGTTGGATGTGCTAAATGAAGTTTTTTGCCTTATCTATTTTGGACTGGACATGAGCCGAATCTATGTGAGTAGCTACAAATCACATGGCCACATCAATGGGACATAATGGCTGGAATCCCAAGCCCACCTGAAAAGGGTTGTGGCCAGTTGAGCTGTGGAGAGCCTAGTTGTAGCTATGCTGAACATAGGGGAGGATATCATCCCATGTGCGTCGATTCTTTGAGTTGTACATGCACAGAATGTGTACGATCATCTTGTTGACAACCTCTATCTGGCCATTAGTTTGAGGATGGAAGGTTGTGGACTTAGTGGGTTTGGTGTTCAGCATCGACCAGAGACTAGACCAAAATTTACTGAGGAACCTACTGTCCCGATTTGAGATGATAGGCTGTGGGATCCCAAAGTGTACCCACACCCATTCAAAGAAGAGTTTAGCAGTGGCTTCGACTCTGATATTCTTCTTGCAGGCCGCCATAATGGCCATCTTCGAGAACCTGTCAACGACCAAAAAAACATAGTCCTTTCCATGCTTAGTCGAAGGAAGGCTTGACATGTAATCCATGAAGATGGATTCCCAAGGTTGACTAGGGGTAGGCATCAGGGTATAGAGGCCTTGCTTCTTAATGGTTGGTTTGGCAATGGTGTAGGCAGTGCATGATTTGATGTACTTCCCAACATCCTATTGAAGATTCGGCAAATAGAAATACTTTTACAGTACTGCCACCATTCTCTCGACCCCAAAATGCCCAACAGCCTGACTATAGTGTGCTTCCCAAATCATCTTGGCACACTCTCTTGAAGGAACACAAAGGTGACCCAGGTGGCATAACAGGCCATCCTGGAGGTGAAAATATGGAACATGCTGACCCTCCAAGAGTGTATGGTATGTGTGGCAAAATTCTGGGTTGCTTTTGTAGAAAAGTGGCCAATCATAAGTTCGTGCCCACAAGAGTTGAGCACGATGGTTAACGCCATGATCGGTGGTTGACTGAGGCAATCTGCAACATTAGTGGTGCTTCCCTTCTTACACTTGATATTCAAATGGAACTGTTGCAGGTATGTGGACCACTTCTAATGTTGATCACTCTGAAATTTCCCTTGGGTTTGTATGAACTGCAGGGGTTGGTGTTCTGTGTGGATGACCGTTTCCTTCCCCAAAATGTAATGCTTCCATTGTCGGCAGGCTTGGACAATGGAATACATCTCTTTTTCATAAGTGGGATACGTCCGAACTATGTCTGATAGTGTCTCACTGTGATATGCCACTAGATACCCGTGTTGAGTAAGGATTGCCCAAATAACATAGTCAGAGGCATGTATCTCGACCTAAAATTGTTGTTGCAAGTCTGGTAATGCGAGCATTGGTGCGGAGAAGAGGTGATCTTTCAACTCTATGAATGACTTCTTTTGAGATTCAAACCAAAAGAATTTTTCTTTCACTCCGCCCTTGCTAACCTGACTCAAGGGCCAAGTGATATGTGAATATCCCAACATAACCTGCGGTAGAAATTGGCAAGACCTAGAAAGTTGCGGAGATCTCTCAGAGTCGTTGGAGATGGCCAATCCCGAATGACTTGGATCTTGGCTGGATCCACATGCACCCCCTGTTCATCAATAATGTATCCCAGATACTGAACCTGGGTCATGCTAAATGTGCATTTCTCCAAATTGGCACATAAATTGTGCTGCCGTAGTGTTTGGAGAACCTGTCGGATGTGGTGAGGTGCTCTTCCCAACTATGGCTGAAGATCAAGATGTCATCCAAGTATACCACTACAAATGAGTTGGTGAATGGCCGCAAGATGTCATCCATTAGCCTCATGAATGTTGCAGGAGCATTCATCAATCCAAAAGGCATAACCAACCATTCAAAAAGGCCCTCCTTGGCTTTAAAGGAAATCTTCCACACATCAGAAGGTTCGATTGGTAGCTGGTGATATCCTGACTTCAAATTGATCTTGATAAAATATTTCCCCCCTTCAATTGGTCTAGGAGGTCATCAATCCATGGGATTGGGTACCTATTACGGACATTGATCTTGTTCAGTGCTCGATAGTCAATACAAAGTCTCCAAGTCCCATCCTTCTTCTATACCAACACGATTGGGCTCCTACAGGGCGATGAACTCGAACGATGTGACCTTTCTATAGCACCTCCTGAATCTGCCTCTTGATTTCATCATTCTCCAGAACAGAGCACCGATAGATTGGTCGGTTGGGCAGCGGCTCACCTGGGGTTAGATTGATGGAGTGCTTGACCTGACAGTGCAGAAGAACCCCTGCGGGGGAGGTGAAGATGTCCTCATACTCCTCCACGACCTTGTCCATCTATATTTGTCGTGTGGAGGGGCCTTGTCTAGAGGTCGTGGCCACCATCTTCTTCTTTCATTGAGGGTGTATCATTAGGAAAACAAATTTCTCAGTTTTGGAAATGAGCTTACTGCATTGTTTTGCAGTAACCAAAGAGATGGTGGTAGGCGGTGTTACCTCTGGTATCATGTACAACTTGTTCCCCAAAGTAACAATAACAGCACGGGGCCTTGATTCATACATATAATGTTGCTTCCACAAGTATTGTTGTCCTAATAATACATCACAAACTTCGAGGGGAGCAATGTCACATAATACCTCATCCGTGAAGGGCTTGATGTTGTATGGAAGGCGACACTGCTGGCTCATGCGAAGATCCCTTCCTTGGTGAAGCCACCTAATGGTGTATGGTTATGGATGTGCTGTGGTCAGTAAGACTAGCCACTTCACGACCTATCCCAAAATGAGGTTCTTTTGGCTCCCGCTGTCGACAATGAACAGTAGCGGGGAGCCTTTTACCCACATTTGGGAGTGGAAGAGACGCTCCTCCTCCTCTGGATCTTTGGGTTCCTCCTTCTGGATAATCATGGTGGAAATGATGGCATTGGGCTCTTCATTGATAATCTGCTTCCCTTTGTCATTCCCCTTATCGGGTTCTGACTAAGAGTCAGAAAATGCATCTGATTCTGAAACCTTTAAGTTGGCCACTAGTGACTACTTGGCCTGACACTCACTTGTGTGATGGGTGGAGCTCTTATGGAACTCACACCACTTTCTCGTGTCCATTTTCGACTTCGCGGCGCTGTTCTTTGCTTGCAGCTTTGGCGGGTTGTCTTGGGTCACCCCACCTTGGCTTTGTCCTTTTTTCTGTGGTTTGGCGACACCTTTCCCTTACTTCAGATTCGTAGATCCAAATTCTTGCTTCTTTTGTTTAAACTTTTTCTCGACCTTGACGACATATCGGTATGTTGTGCCAAGCGAGAAGATGTTCAGGAATTCTATTTCTTCCTAGATATACTTGTGCAGGAAGCTGCGGTATTTGAGTACCAAATGCTGCTCCGAATCCTTGATACCCAAATTTGTACGAAGGGTATGGAAAATATTGGTAAACTCTGGCACGTCTTGGTCCCTTCCCTACCGCGACGTGGTCCACTTTATGTATTGATCCTCATAGCTTCCGAAAGGGTAGTACTACTCCTTGATGGCATCCTGGAATGAATTCCAAGTGGGTGCGGCTGAAAATAGTGAGCCTATACTTTCATCCTTCTACTCGCAGTAGGTTTCTCACTAGTCCTTGATGTGGGGGGCTGCTTTGAGAAGAGCAAAAATAATATTTTCTCGACTAGAAAAATCATGAATAGAAAAATAACCCTCTAACAGATTTAACTATTTATCGACAACATCTGCATCTATCTAACCCTCGAATATGGGGATTTCAAAATTAACTTGTACCTTAAATGGTGTGGCGTTTCCAGAGTAGCTGTTGGAAGCTGATGCGTCACCCCTGGGTAGCCGCTGAAGGATCTGGGCAAAGTTATCCATGATCGTGTTCCTTTGTCACTTGAGGGCTTCTTCGAGCAAGATTTTGATAGGATCTCCTACCCCCTCGTCTTTCTTTTCATCTGCCATGGGAGGCTATTGGGATTTGCGAGGCTGGTATTGCAAAGGTTTGACTAGTTCAAGCCCTAACTCCTTATATCCCAACCTCATTGGGGACATGCAAAGAAAAATAGAGAAAAAAAGCAGACCGCTCTGATACCACTAATCTAGATTTAAACAGGAACGCAAAAAATTATAGAGATAACCATAAACACAGAGATGCAATGAAAATAATACTTCATTTCATTAATGTAAAACAGTAAAATATGCTTACAAACAGAGATGGAAATAAACCAGCTAGGGCGATGTTAGCTTATCTCTAAGAAGAGATGTGGTGGCTACATGCCTCTCAACTGCCTTACAATGAGGCTCAAGGGCATTTTTATTATTGAACAATAAGAGAAAACCCTAAACAACCAAAACCCTAACCCGAGGAGATGTAACACCAAGAGTTTATGGGCCCCGTTGGGGTGAGTTGGACAGCCAACTTCCCGAGGTCCTGAATTGGTCATATTATCTCTGTTTGACGCGCATGATAACCTATTGGAAATACATCTCCGAGGACTACGATGAAAAATATGAGTTTAGAAAGAAAATTGTTGTAGTACATTTCGAAAAAAACGTCGTTTAGGGCCTCAAAACGGCTTCGTAACTTTAGGACCCGAAAAACCGCTAAAAATAGTAAACTGTGCTACAATTAAGGAAACTGAAAAAACTGAAAGAAGAAATGGTGGGGGTCCAAGTGGAATTGGTGGGTGGCCACCAATATCCACCTAGATCATCTCAACCCCGCATAGATGGTTTAAGGTTGACCACCAACCAAAAGCATGCTCAACAACATCTCTGTCTCTAGCTACAACTCTGAATTTGGTATTGTAGGTTGTGGCTCAGGCTCGCTTGATGTGTCTTTGAAGCTTGTATGTGACCATCACTTCCCCCCCTGTCAGATACAAGTTGAGAATATGGGGAAAATCAACTGCAATACTATTCAATACTCTAGAACAAGTTATGACATATGACTGAAATATATTCTTGGTTGTTGAAGCCTATTCCCAAGAAGCGATCCATCCAAGATGAATCTGTCTTCTTGCAGGAATCTTGTTTTTGAAGCATCTATTTGAAGAGTGAGTTGTTTTATGACAGTTCTCACATGGATGAAGATCAAAACAATGATCTTTCATATGTCCAATTCGGCCACAATGTTGACATTCAAAATTCTATTGTGGATGTTGTGGAGGAGGAGCAGGATCTGGAACAACTGAAGATGAATTGTCATAAAGAAATCCAACACTCTAAAACTGGATGGGCTTTGAGTAATCTAGAATATGAAAGGACACATCCTTGTCATATCCAAGACCAGTGATGTGCTTATTATGTAAAATCTGTTCTCGAGTTCTAATGATGGGCTTGGGAAGCATATGCTGAATTTTTGCTTATGAATGGAACTTTTCTCTTGAGACGAGTACTACATTTGAATTAATCTTAATCTCATTGATATAATTACTTTTTGGCAGCTGATGGGAGTTTGTCTCAGTTTTTTGAACAAAAATAGATTCAGAATGATAACTCTTCTATTTTAATTCTTCTTGCTGAAGTTGAGATTCTAGTTGCAAAAAATGAATCTTTTCCTGTGCATTCTGTAGACAGTTTTTGATATCGAAAAGATTTTGCTTGTTTATGTTTACCATCCCATCGAAAATGGATTGTATCAAAGTATTTAATAAGTCTAATACATCATAAATTAGAGCCATTTTCAGGAATTTAACACAAAGACTCAATGTTACAATCAACCAGTAGTAATCACTGTAATGCACTTCACATGGTGGTTGAACGAAGGTTCCAATGTTCAATATATATCCTAACCAACTATACCTAAACCAACATTCACTATATAAATCTTAAGCACTCAGAAAGCCACATTCATTATAGTTTAATGCACATATAATTTCGCATGTAGATTTCTTTCAATGCATTATACACCATCCTTTAACTAAGGTAACAAAGAGCATGAATAGGTGAGGCTCTAACCATACGCAACAATATAACATACTAAACTAGTGTCCAAGCTAAATCAAAGTACCAAACTAGTTCAACAACGTGCCATTCCACCACACTAAAATGAACTATAGGAAGGAAACAACATACCGAGATCAAGTTAATATGGTGGTTTCATGCTGCACTCAACGTGGCTCAGTTCTCTGATTTGGAAAAGCTTCCGACGTGTGGCACCACAAACTTTAAGCTGCACAATACTTATCTCATTATGAATTGCCTTCAACTGCAAGTATGCATTTAAATCTTAATGAAAATTCAATTCTTAGACATAGGGCACCTTTTTCCTTTGTCTTTATGCTTATAATTGTGTCATTGATATTTTAGAGAAGTGTAGTACATCATACACAATCGACTACAAGGATCACAATTATTGACATTTAGTGCTCTTAAGGAAGCTTCTCTGGAAGGTTTTAACTCAGATCAAAGAGATATGCCGCTACAACTAGTTTCAAGTCCACTGTGATAAGGCCATATAGGAGAACGCTGTTTCTGACTTATTTATAGCTTCAAATGTTACACAGAGGTTGACCAGGGCAGAACCACAATACACAATCACAATTCCTAGCGTATAAGAAATAATTTCACATTATTTTGTTTCAATGAATTTAATGTTGAGTTTAGGGCTTTGCTATTTTGGGTCTAGCCTTAGAGAAACGCTAACTCCACAAGTGTTTCAGTGCAAAAAGAGATTCGACACCATAATCTTTGAAATGAACAAAAGTGTACCATAAATAAACCAATAACTTCACCAAACTAAGTGCCTGAAATATTGTTGAATAAGGAAGTTATGAGACGAATTAGGTCATTGATGAGCTTTCATACCTCTTCATTGGTATGAGGGGAGCCAATATACAAATATGAATGATATTAGTTCTGTTATAAAGTATTCAACAATAAAAAAGTCCCTTTGTTGTTCTTTTGGTCTCTTTCTGCGATAAGATAGAACAAACCTAGAAAATATAAATGTCACACAAAATAATCCTCTTGCCTGATCTTCTTTATTTCCACAGGGCCAGAAATTTTCAGGTCATAAACTCAAGAGCTTATCATTGAATCAACAGAGTAAACTTGCAGAGATCCAGTCAATAGGAAGGCAAGAGAGAGAAAGCTGAGAAACATTACCTCTGTCTTGACAAATTCTTAGAAAGACACAAATCTACAAGCTTCATTGAGACAAAGAAGCGCAGGTTTACACAGACTACAAAAATAAGTGGCTTGCACAAGATTGAGCAAATTACAAACAAACTCGCTCTGATACCATGTTCAACGCAACAATGGCGAAGATAGGAGATATGTAAGAATAACCTTGAATACATTATTATTCACAATGATACATATTTATACAAGTCTAGTGACCCTTGGTTTCATACTCCAAGTGGTCTCTTGGACATCCTTTGACTGTTCATCTTCCACACCAACCCTTAGAGGATTAGGTGCTCAACATCAATCATATTTATTTTAGTGTTTATAATATGTATCTTAGGGTTTATATACCTTGGGTTTATAATATTAGTCCCTTGACTTTAATATTATTCCCTTGGATTCATAATCCTTTGGGGTTTTCGTATTAAACCCTTGAGTTTATAAATCTAATGATTAAACCATGGTCGAGTATGGTCCAACGTCGCATTGCGACAAAGATTGCTAATTATTAATTATAGATCAATGAAATAATTCATTTTTATTTCATTCATTATTAATTAATTAATTGATCAATTCGTTAAATACTTTATTAAATAATTCATTCATTCATTTAATATTTAAACCCTAAGATAAATATTATAAACCCTAAGATAAACATGGTCGAGCATGATTGAACATGGTTGATTTTCATAAATATTTATATTTAATATCTAACAATATTAATAACATATTTTTAATTAAATATGATTATACTATATTAATTCTTTATATATTAATTTTTATTAATCTTTATATTGTTAGCCTCTGTCATAAAACATAATAAATCCAAAAATAAATAATTAATTAAATATTCCAAGTTAGGAATTTGTGCCTAACTCTTGGGTTGTTCCTCTAAGATAGGAGGTTAGTTTAGGTAACTCCTATATTGGTGTGTGTCTGGTGAGAAATTATCTCAAACAAAGGAGAAATTATCTCAACCAAAAGTGTCTAAGATAGCACACACTATCTTGAGAACACTATCTCTCATCTATTTATTTGTAACATTATATTCAATTTTCTAATAATAATGAGAGAAAATACATGAGGCTTTTTTCGTTTTCCGCCAATATTTTGTGTCTGATTTATTACAGGTTTTGTATATACTTGTCTGAGTTGATCTCTTTTTTCAATATGTGGTATCAGAGCACGAGGTTGGAGTTGGATTGTGAGTTGTGATCTAAGTTTGATACTCACGGCTTCAGGCTTTGCAAGAGAGGGAAATGGTTAGATGCATCGTGCTCCTGGTTGATCTGTGGATTCCATTGACCGTAGGGCTCACTGGAGCATGCCTTGCCCATTCGACTCTTGCAACGGAAAAATTAGCTTATGATCTTAGAATACCTCTGCTATTTGGACAGCGAGGTTGAGGCAGTTTGGAGGCAAGGAGGTCGAGCAGTTTGAGGGGTTTCTTGGTGCTAATTTGTGATGCAGGAAAGCCACAGGCCTAGGGAAACTTCAAAAAAGGCTAGAAAGGTTGTCTGGGCTATTCTACTTAAGAGTGTTTCCATTGCCATATCAAGCCGCTGGCTTAGAGGTAAGATTTGAGACCTTTTGCACTTGATTTATTGCTTTGAGTGTGGGCCGCAGGAAAAGGTTTTACTATAGCATGTTTAAGGCACGTGTGGAAGGGCTAATGGGCCAATTTGGGTTCTCCATCTCAGCCGTAGTTAATGAGAGAAGGCCGTAGTTAAATCAGAGGGCATAACACTTACTTAATAGCACTTTCATGCTCCTACAAGACAGAAGCCTCACACCCTATTTACAGATATAAGTTTGCAGTATTCCTTATCTCATCCAACTGATTTGAACACTCATCCTTTGACCATTTTATTCATCAATGAAGGCCCAAGACTATAGTAATCACTGATGAATGTCGGGCATTTCATTTCAACCAAGGACTGAGCTCTAAAGTCTGTGTAGTTTCTATACAAACTGGCTTCGACCCTTATGTATACACTTGTAGATTATGCATTGGGTATTCGACCATTTCACCAGTGTTATAAAAATTGGTTTTTTGTTGAATCCTGTAGATCATGCGACAACCTCCAGACCAAATGAAATCACAATAGATCAGATGGTTACTATTTAATGGGATGAAAACATCTTGATCTTCGATTTATTTTTTTTCGGTCCTATGAAATATTTACGAGAAGTCTGTTTCGTTTGGTGGTATATTCAAGGGATTCAAATTGGTTATTTTGTGTTATGAATTTGGGTGTTTTCACTGGCACTATTTCTTATTGTGGGAAATTTCTCGGTCTCTTGTCTTCTCTGGGACATCTACAAGAGAATTTGAAGGAACAAGTCTACGGCTAGGGCACCTCTGAATGCACATCAAAGGAATCTTGCTGTTTGTACAGTGCAATTTTTGGAAATCATCGTGAGGACCTCAGAAAACCATTGATGACTGGCCCAACTTGCTACCGCTTTGCACTAGAATGAGAGGCACTCATCTATCATTTGTGACATATTTTTGGAACGAATGGGTCATGGTTCACTGAGTAGATTTCATTAGTTATGTGAAAATTTTGTTGCTTCGGTTTCATTTCCATTTTAATATGTGAAATCACCGTGTCAAATGTTAGATTTATTGCTGGATATAACCTGAAATTGAAGCAAAATTCGTTGCGGGAGAAAGCATGAAGTTTTTACCTTTGGATCTGTTGCGATAAAACACATTTTGGAGCTTAGTTCCCCCAACCGGTTTGTTACCAAATCTCTGAATTGTGTCGCGTGAACATTGGCTGAAGCGTGAAATTCTCCCACCAAAATGTGCCACAGAAAGGCAAACGCTGAGCTCCTGAACGAGCCCTGATATGACCATATGCATAAGAAATTTGTCGAAGCCAGTCGATTATTGTGCCGGTGATTTGCAGTCGGATTATGTTTGGATTTGATGTGGCAGTCAGAAATACAGAAGCTAAAGCCATTAGCGTGAAGATCAAGTGAAGAAATTTAGTAATTTTATGAATTAGCTTTCAAAATGGAGTGCGTTGAGCTAGCTTGGAGGTTTTCAGTGTGGTGAGCCAGTTTAAAGGGCAGTCTTCACTTACAATTTCAAATTGGCAATTTTTTCTCTGCGCAAAATTACCAAAATGCTGTGCGTTGAAATTTTTTATGTTGTTCTACTTAACTTCTCCACATGCAATTTTTTTAAGAAAATGTGATTTGACTTTGTTAAAGGAGATCTATCATTTTAAAAGTGAATCCATAAAGTTCACTTTTTAATTCACTTCATTCAAAAAGGAACTTCATGCAATTCATTCACTTTTTAATTCACTTCTTTAAAAGGGAATTCTTGAAATTCTTTTAAGGGATGTTTTCGTAATGGAGTGATAAGGTGTGACTTTAAATTTGTAAAATTCTTTTGGAGTGATAAGTTTTTTGGAGTGAGCAGTAAGAAGTGTTTTGTATTTGGAGCGATAAGGTTCATTACATTTTGTAAATTTTAAGAATACTTTGTGGAGATATAAGGGTCTTATTTTTGTATTTGGAGTGATAAGTGGAGAGATAATTGGCTTTCTTTTTTGTAAATGTGGAGTGATACAAGTCAAGTGATAGCTGTTATTGTGATCCAAAGAAAGGTTGAGTCAGTTTTTTTTTGAAGACATTTTTCTTTCAAAAAGTTCTAGAATTCTGATTCCATGAAGTTGTTGTGAAGCTCAGCGATTATGTACTCCAAAGTTTAATAAATATATCATTTTTTGTAGTGATTGTGTCCTAGATCCGCCCGAAATTGAATAAGGGGATCTTAGGTACACGAAGAGTGTGTTGATGATGGTGCATGCTTCATGTTTTTTGCTTATGATTTGTGTCTAGTTTTGACGCATAAATGATCTCATTTCATGCACACATAAAATGCAATGCCAGCAAGCACAATACCTGTAACGAAATAGCTGCAAGGAAGGATAATCAAGCTCAACACTTGCATTTGTGTCACTACAACAAATAATCAAAGTTTTCAACATCGACATTCTACCTCAACAAACAAATTCACTCAATACAATCAAGTTCATGCATCTGCAACCTCTGGCATTTCAAAGCAAAGTCTACATCAATATTCTTGCAAACAAATTTAAGAACTTGTGAATCAAATTCCAATTGCATTGAATTGTAAAGGTGCATTCTCGGTTGAAACCGACACCCACGTTTTGATTTTCTCAGAAGTCAAGTGCGTCAATTCTCTTCCACTTAGTCAAATTAAAACAAGTGAATTCTTTGTTTTATGTGAGTCATTAAAATCATCGTAAGCTTTTTTGGGTGCATTTTTGACAATGTTTGACACCCTTCCTTTAAGCAGAATCAAGTGAATGCATGAATTTTAACTCTAAAGCAATCAAGCAACAAGTTCACATCTCCTGCAAGCGAGCATGAGTATTCATTCAAGAAATTTGTGTAAAAACTACAAAGTTCAAACCTTCAAGCAAGCCAAAGTGAAGTTCATTGTAGCAACCATCAAAGCAAGCAAACAAGTTCAACTCTAACACCAATCAAGCAAATTGAGATCAACATCAAGCGAGCATGGCTATTCCTTCAAGTGAGCGTGAAGTCATCAAGGCAAGCGAGCATTCACGCAAACACGATCGTCATTAAGCAAGCATGAATTCCATAGTTTAAGCAAGAACGTTCTACAACTCTAGCAAGTGTTCCCAGCAAGTACAATAAGCAACAAATCAAGTGAGAATGCCATTCAAGTCCCATAGCAAGTGAGCCTGTCAAGAAAATAACAAAATCAAGTGAAACAGTTCAAAGCACGACATCTACGACAAGCGAGCCTGATTTCCGATGAGCAAGTTCAGATGGTGCAACATATTCAGTTGTTAAACATTCTTCATAGTTTGATCATCTCCAGTAATGAAAACATGGTGCACGTCAGCAAAGAAACTCTTGTTGATCTTTCACGGCATCTACAACAAACACATGAAACCATTGAGTTTCTTCAACTAGAGTTGCAACTACAAAGAGATGAGCTGCAACAAAAGAGTGCTTCTTCCAAGTCATTCAACCATACAGATGAAGATAAAGATGTTGATTCCAAATCACTCATCCAAACAACTTCAAGTGTCGAAGTTGTTCCAGTTAAAATTTCTTCCAAACCCATCATGAAGCCGTGGGAAGAAATTCAAAATAACAAAAATCGACGAGGCTTAGGATATGTCACTGATGACACCAACTTACATATCCCAGATTATTCCAAGCCAATTACGTTCGTGAGTGCAGGATTTCTTGAACCACTCACCTCAGTAGGTTTTGAGAAAGCTGTAGACAAACAGAACTGCACGCAACCTGAAGTTGATGTCCAACCAAAATGTTCTCATTGTCAAAGAACCGGTCATATGGAAGATCAGTGTTTTGATCTCCATCCTTGTTGCCATTGTGGCAAGCCCAATCATTCCTCAGAAAAATGTCACAACCAACAAAAATTAGCCCGATTGAAGATACATTGTGAATGGATCGATCCTTTGGAATGGTCATCCACAGTCAAAAGATTGTCTCAGTTCTACAACCGACTACAACCACACATAGTGCAGCCAGCAGTGAACTGATGATGGTACTCTCATGCAGTTGAACGAGGGAGTACAACAGTGAAACTCTACTACACTTGAAGGGGGGGAGTTCAAATATATTTTGGTAAATATTGTCTCTCCTTTCAGCGGACAAAGGGGGGAAATGTCAATGAAATTGACAAGTGGTTGTCCGATTGAAAGTCTCGACAACATCAGCGAAGCAGCCAGTGGGCATCTTCATCAGCCAGTGGGTGATCGACAACAAAAGCAACAATGAGCAGCTTTCATCATAGCAAAAGCAACATTGAGTTGTTTTTCGACATCTTCAGCCAGTGGGCGATCATCATCAACAAATACGCCAGTGGTCATTCATCAAATTGTGTCAGTGGACACCGGATGCTGTTTTCAAGCAAAGGACAGTTGGATCCTTTTGCGGCTTGGCACATGATGGAGTTGTCAAGCGTCATTCAAAGATGAATCAGTCATGCCGTTGACTCAGTCTCTTCATTTTGCAGTTTCTTCAACATCTAGATTTGGCGGTTTTTTCAGGCAATGTTTTTGAGGATCAAGATGAGAACTTGGAAGATGGTTCCTCGTTCTTATTTTGGATTTATCATTGAAGGGGGAAATGTTAGCCTCTCTCATAAAACAATAATAAATCCAAAAATAAATAAATTAATTAAATATTCCAAGTTAGGAATTTGTGCCTAACTCTTCGGTTGTTCCTCTAAGATAGGAGTTAGTTTAGGTAACTCCTATATTGGTGTGTGTCTGGTGAGAAATTATCTCAACCAAAGGAGAAATTATCTCAACCAAAAGTGTCTAAGAAAGCACACACTATCTTGAGAACAATATCTCTCATCTATTTATTTGTAACATTATATTCAATTTTTTAATAATAATGAGAGAAAATACATGAGGCTTTTTGCCTTTTCCACCAATATTTTGTGTCTGATTTATTATGGGTTTTGTATATACTTGTCTAAGTTGATCTCTTTTTTCAATATATATATTTATATTTATATTTATTAATCTTTATATCTTTAATTTGAGATTAATAATAATAATAATAATAATAATAATAATAATTAGTTAATTATTATTATTATTATATATTAATTATTAATAATAATCATAAGTATACGTCTTCAACATATATCAACCACATTTATTAATGTGGTTATGCTAGTATAGTGGTCGATGAACTGAAAGTACGTAGGAATGCTAAATCCACTCCAACATTTCATTTACTCGATTCTTCGCTTCTTGAAGAGGTTTGGTGTAATGTTACATGACATTGATCTGCGACTATGAATTTTGGTTTAAGGTTGCTCATCTTTTCTAGAAATATATTAGTTTGAAACTCACTGGAGAAGTGCACATATTTCTCTATCCATATATATATTTTTTAATATAACTCAGATTTATTATAAAAGAAAATTAGTTCTCTAAAAACATTGTTTGACATATTTAAGGACTTACATAACATTAATACAATTGATGTTCATAAATTAGATTAAAATTAGGTTATATGTTTTATACTAATTTAATATTAATAAGTTTAATTAAAAATACTAATATTATTAATGACATTAACATTTTTAATATAAATAATACCCATATTAATACTAATAAATAATATTAAATCATGTTGATTTGCATATAAATGAAGAAAAATGACATTTTCAACATATATCAATCACATTTACTAATACATTTGTGCTAGTATATAACCGTGGTCCATAAATTATTCTATGAAAAACACCTTAATAATAAAATAAAAACCTTTTCTAACCTAATTAAATTACAGATATATATATATATATATATATATATATTATAATATATATATATATATATATTATATATATATAATATATATATATCCAATAAAACCATGTACCGTGTTTTGTTTATATATTTTATACTATATTTATTTATGTGAATCTTATCATTTAAGTATTTAAATCTAAAAAAGGTAAGGTAGACATAGGGTGTGGCCAATTTTTATTTATAAAAAGGTTTAAGTAAATAAAAATTAAATAAAATTATTTTACGAGTGGCTGGCTGAGCCATTTAGATTGACTATTTAAGCTTTGAAATTTGTATGGACTATTTTTCCTTTGGCATTTGTGACATGAAACAACAAATTTCTTGACATCTGCAAATAGAGAGGGCCAATAATAACCAGCTCTTAAAATCTTGTCAGCAATGGACTTCCAATATAGATGCCCTCCATAGTCCCGTGCATGGAACTCTTTCATGATGTTGTTAGTTTCATTTATGGTTAAACAATTCAGCAAAATTCCTTCATGATTTTTCCAAAACAGGGCACCATCCAAGACACAAAACTTTGATGCTTTTCATTTTTAGAAATCTCTTTTTGGTTCTGGACAACCCTGGGAGTACACAGGTTTAACAAAACATAGCAAATATCAGCATACCATGGGGATTGTAAAAAGGTTTCACTGATCTGTGGAGTCGCCAGCTCCCATTCATTGTCTAGTTGGTAGATGTCTAAGGCTTGAAGATTCGTTTCGGACATTAGTTTGGCTAAACCTTGTCCCTTTATCAACTTGGTGGGTTTTATCTCAATATCATATTCAAGAATACTGGCAATCCACTTGCCTCTTATGCCTTCTAGTCCTTCTTGAGTTAATATGTCTTTTACAACAGAGTTTGGGACATAGGCAATCACATGTGAATATAAAATATAAACTCTGAAGTCTTTGATAGCCTTGACAAGTGCATAGGCCTGTTTTTCCATAATTTGATACTTCAAGGGTGCATCTCTTAAGGCTCGGCTGAAAAATGAAATTGGCTTTTCATTTCCTTGATCATCTTTTTGCAAAAGTTCAGCAGCTATCATGTGCTCAGATGCAAAAGAAACAATGATAAAATCTTTGTCAAATTGTGGACTTGTGAGGACAGGCGTTTGAGTCAAGGTAGCTTTGATAGTCTCAAAATCCTGCTTGGTTTCAAGAGACCATCTTACCTTGGAATCATTTTTTAACATGTTGCTTAACAGTCTTATCAGTTCGGCTAAATTCGGGATAAATCTCCTTAGGAAATTGATCTTTCCAAGGAATGCTTGCAGCTCTTTTATGTTTCTTGGGTAGGGAATTTGGAGGATGGCTTGGATCCTTTCCAGGTCAATTCTGATACCGTCTTTTGAGATGATGTGGCCTAACAACTTACCTTCCTCAAGGCCAAACAAGGACTTCTTGGGGTTCAAGGAAATGCCATATTTCCTACATGTCATGAAGATTTGCCTTAAGTGTTTGAGGTGCTCTTGATCGGATTTAGAGAAAGGGGTTAAGTCATCAAGGTAAACAACAAGGCAATCATGTATTTCCTTGGTAAATGTAATATCCATTTCCCTTTGAAAGGTGGCACCAGCGTTCTTTAGCCCGAAAGGAATTTTAACATACTTAAGTGTTCCCCACGGTGTGGTAAAGGCTGTCCTGTCTTGGTCATTCGGGTGAACAAGTATTTGATTGAAACCTGAAAATCCATCTAGTAAAGAGATTCTAGATGACCCCACTACTCTTTGTAGGATGTGGTCCATTTTAGGCAAAGGATAATGGTCTTTTAAAGAGACCTGGTTTAAGTTTCTTAGGTCTACACACAGTCTGATCTCACCTGATTTTTTCCTTGTGGGAACCAGATTGGATAACCATTCAGAAAATCTGATGGGTGCTATGATTCCTGCTTCAAACATTTTCTTCACTTCCTTTTCAATGAGGGGAAGAAGCATAAAGTTTATTCTTCTAAGTTTCTGCTTGAATGGTTTTTGATTTTGTTTTAAGGGGATGGTATGTTGAATCACTGAGGTGTCATAGGACTTCAAGTCCTCATAACTCCAAGCAAATACATCTTGGAACTCTTTGAACAAATCCACATACTTTGGTTTTTGATCAAGGGGCAGATTTTTGGACAATTTAATCATTTTGGGCTTTTCTGTTGTCCCTATATTGTGCTCTTCTATAACAGCATTTAAAGGCTCCATTTTTGGATTTTTGGGCACATCATTATCATCAAACATGTCTTCTAATGGAGTGAGGCCAGCAGGCAAAAAGTTATTCTTTAGATCAATGAACTCGGCCTATGCTTTGGCTATTTCATCTAAATGCATTTGTTTTAGCTCTTCTATGTTTGCATTATAAAAAACAGTTGGGTTAAGGATTTGTTTTGCTGTTGCAGCAGTTAGCACCTGCTGATTTTCGTTTGTTTGTTGCTGGGAATCGTTCATGGCCTCTATGTCAATGTTTACATTTGAAAACTCGCCCTCAAGAGGGAGGAAATTGTTAATCTAGGCATCATTTTCAAATACTTGCCAGTCTTTAATTTTGTTAGGAATAGCGGGCCTATGTTTTATCTCAGCAGTAAAATGGTGATTTGGCTCAAAGGGAAGCTTGCATGTGCTAGCAAAAGTGGCTAGGTTGTGTGCATGTATGTTATGGTTTCTAGAAATCTTGGAAAGCTCAGATTTAGTGAAGCTATTAAGTATTTCTGTGGCAGCAGCCCTATAGGACCTCATTCTATTGTCATTAGTAGAAAAGTTACCTTTCATTTGTTGTATGATTAAATCGAAGTCAACTAGAATGGACACTTTTGTAGCTCCTAGAACTTTGAGCAATTTTAGGCCTAAGATGAGAGCCTCATACTCTACCATGTTGTTGTTACATCTGAAATTTAGTTTGTAGGCATGGCCTTCTGCATGATTGTCATGTGTATTGTGAATCTATATCCCTTCCCCTGCTCCTAACTTGTTGACAAAACCATCAAACTCTAAATACCATGTGATTTCTTGCTTGTGGTTTGTATTAAGAGTTTCAGTCATTCTAGGATTGGATAGATTTAAAATTTCTGTTTGGGGAGGTTTTACTTGTTTGCTAGTTGCCTTGATTGTTGTGACCATTTCATGGGTATGGGCAACCGATTCCCCGTTTATGCATGTTTCTAGCTCTACAGCTAAAGTTTTCTCATTAGTTGGAGGATTGGTATCATCATTGAAAAGAATAAATGAATCCATATCAGAATGGATTGAGTAAATTGGAAAATTTTGGGGCTTTTCCTCACTACTTACCACATACTTCATCAGGGTTTCCCTGTACAGTCTCTTTGGCTGCCCAAAGACAAATATAGTGGCATAAGAGAGGTCAAGTTGGAGGGATCTTTGGAGTTTTTCTCCTCAAGATCTTGATAAGAGCATCCCATATTTTGGTGGAATGTCGGAAACTACTACGTCCATTAGGATTTTCTTGTTGGGAAATTGGACCAGAGACACACAAAGGTCTTTGATTAAGCCTAAACACTTGACCTGACTTGAGTCGAAGGAGAACAGATCTTTGTAGGGTCTTGTGAAATCAAGGTTTAGCTTTTCCATTACAGCTTTGGGCATAAGATTGTGTGAGGCACCTGAGTCAAACATAGCATTATGCAAGATCTTGTCATGTATGTGCAGACTGACATAAAAGGGTGGAACATATCCATATGTTGATTTTCCATTAACTTCTGGACCAAACAACAGCTCAGGGGTATCATCTAAAACATTTACATCATCCTTGACCTCTGGCATTTGAAGTGACCTTTGAATTTGTTGCCTATAAACATCATGCTTGGCAAGTTCTGAGAGGGGGATGACTATCTTAAGTTTTCCAATCTCTGCTTCTAAGTTAAATGGTTTTTCCAATGGAATCTTTGCGTTAGCAGTAGAGGATTTCTCCTTTTCAAGAATATTTTCTGTGTTTTCCTTTTGATTATCAGCGTTATGATGAATGACACTTTGTGGTATCTCTGTTTTGGGAATATTTTCAGGTGTGTTGTTCAAGTCTTCTTTCGAGGAAGAAGGAAGAAGAGGCTAATCAATAGGAGGATGTATGTCTGTTATGTCCTCTACAGTCACTTGGTGCGGGTTTGGGACAGATATATCAGCTGGTTTTGTTATGATAACCTTGCCTTTAATCTTGTTGGGTTGTTTGTTGTCTTTTGTCTTGCTAGGTGCCGAGACATCAATGGTTCTTGTTCTCAACTTATATTGTTTCTGGACCTCATACATAGCAGAATCATAGCTTTGTTTAAAATCAAAAGACTCTCCAGACTTAGTCTGAAATTGATTTACATCATGGTAGTATTGATCTTATTGATTGAGAAAAATCTGTTGCTCATCCTTCGAATCTATCAAGTTCATGTGAGTCTCTTTTGTGGGCTCACTAGAGATGGATGCCTCTGTGTAGTTTTCTTGGAAAGGTCTTATATCACGGTCTGGGCTAGATCTGGCAGCATTTGTGTTCTGATCTTTCCTGAAATTTGGGTTCCTTGTAGCGTTAAGCTGTTGTCCCTCCCATTATTATTTCCTCTCAATACTTTCCACTCTATCTCCCATCCTGTGCATGCCACTGATAATAGCATCTAGTTTCTGGTCCAAGGCTAAGGGTTCTTCCGTGAAGGTGGTTCTTCTCTCGGTTCTAGCTTTGTTTCTTTTAGCAATCAAGTTTGCCTCCACACTAACAACAACATTTTGCATTTCTGCAAGGCTTTAAGGGGCTCTTTCCCTTAATTGATAAGCCATATCGGGATCAAAACCATCAGGGAATTTGTACAAGGCAAGATCAGGTGGAGGTCTTAAGTTCTGTGGTATTGCATTATAAACATTATTAAACCTTGCACAGTAGTCTAAGACAGTCTCCTGAGGGCCTCTTTTGATAGTGTCATATTCAGATAATAGGGGTATTTATTTTTCTCCCATCTGTTGATAAATGACTGGTATAAGGTGTCTGGGTCTGCTATGGAATTGGCTGGGAGTGCTCTAAACCAAGTCCTGACATCACCTGTCAAACTTTGGACAAAAATCTTCATTCTCACACTATCATCGTCAATCTCATAACTCTCAAAGTAGTCCTGCATTTTCTTTGTATGTTGAAGGGGTGTGTAGGCACTTATGCCATCAAAATAAGTTATTTTACTCTGGTAATCCTGAGGCATAGCCTCGGGATTAGCAGGCAGTTGTAAAGGTGCATATCTGTTAGCCATATTAACATGGATAAGTAGAATAACAGGGATAAGTGGAACAACTGGAGCAACTGGGATAATAGGAGTAGTAGTGGTGGTATGTGTAGCGAATAGAGGTGTAGAAACGGGACTTGGAGAAGAGGATGATGAACAAGGGGAAGTAGGGTTTAAACGAAATAAAACTTTGACTGGGGTTGGAACACAGCTTGGCTGAACTGTCTCAGGAATGGTACCAGCAAAATCTTTTTGTTGCTCTTGTTGTCTAAGGATCTTAGGGATTATATTGGGATTTTCAAAAACAGCTAGGGGATTTGGGTCTGGATTTGATCTTGTATAACACGAATGCTTTTTGGGAGCCAGCTTCTAGCTTTTTTTTGGGGGGGGATTTTTCTAACAATATAGGCTAAACAAAAACTTTTTAAATGTCAGATTCTTCCTCAACGGAGCTTTGGACTGGATTTGTGAGATCATCTGAGGAAGTCCCCAGCAGAGTCGCCATTATGTTATCACTCAGGTTTTCCCTAAGCTCCTGAAGGGATACGGCCGAGGTAACCACAAACCAATCTTTGGACTGCAGGTTCTAGCCTACTTGCAATCAGAGAGGGCTCTCTCTTAATGATCTTGTTGATGATGATTTTAGGATAGCTATTGGGTTCAAAGGGTTTTGTGTTTGGTGGTAGGAAGGATGATGCTTTCAAATAGAGAGGCATGCATAGTGTCATAAGTTCAAACCATTGGGCATGGAGTCAAGGAGTAGGACTGCTGGTGCGTTTTCTTGGTCACAAGAGGAAAATAGAGCAAGGTAGCTAGACATAAAACAACCTTCAAGCTAAAAGAGATGAAATGAAATCTAAGGAATGAGAGGCAATTAAGAATCTCTCACTCAGCTTAACAGAGGGAAGTCGAATGAGCTCTATCTAGGGGAAGTTAAGAATCCTTGGATAACTGTCATACATGGGTGAATTAGGGAAAATATGAGCCATGTGGAATCCATATTTATGCCTAAAACAGATGAAAACATAAGGAAACAACACAAACTGAGAATAGAGTGCAATTTAAACAAGTTCTAAGCTAATCTTTCTTTCTGCTGTTTAGATAGTGATTTATGAATGAAAAAACAGAAGTAAGAAGCACTTATTGAGTCATGTAACAACATAAGAATTCCACAGTCACTCTTCAACCATTAGACACAGCAAACAATACATTCTCCAAGCTTGTGAGCAGTTTTTGATTATAGAAAATATCAGATATACAGTGCGAGTCTCTCCTGGATCGAATCAGCCAACTAACAACCACCCCTATTCCATTGTTGAGGTTTGTCTTTATAGTGAAAATATCTAAGAGTATTTATTACAGCTGACCTAAACAGGTCTGCGGGAAAAGATTTTTAAACCTAAACTTGTGCTGAAATTAAATGCATGTAAATATCTATTAAGCTGCGCCGGAGGCAGCTGAATCAAAATGAGTTAATATGGTGTCCTTGGTGGCTCGATACAATGCTTCTGCAATAACTGTGTTTTGAGCTTTGGTCCACTGATCTCATGTGACTTTGATGTGCAGTAACTGTGATTTGAGAGGCTTTAAATGGCTTTTATTGTTTCTTTAACTTGTTGGGGGCTCTTTAATGTTTTATCAGTTTTGAGCACTGAGAAAATCTTCACTGATACACTTTGTCGCAACACTGATACACTTTGACATGAGTTTTGGCTTATTTATGCTTTTGATACTCTTTTAACTGCTAAATCACCCTTTTTCTGCCCTTTCGAGGCAAAAACAACTGCTGAAGAAAAATATTCCCCATTTTGGCCTATTTCCCGAAGCGATGCGCGACTAAGAGCTAATCGCACATCGAAAACTGCCTCAGATTTTGAATCCGAGCTTCCTAAGCTGCGATTTCGCACTTGCGCGCTTTTTGGAGGGTGACGTCAGCATGATGTCAGCGGTACGGCGGATGACGTCAGCGGGGTGACGTGGCAGGGGAAAAACACCCATCCCCAGACGCATCGATAGGTTTGTAAGTGAACAAACCCGCCCACCGTAGATTTAGGGTGCAGCCAATCGGACGGATGGCAGAACAGAGAAGGCAGCGGTAGGATAAGGGATGGGGCCCATATATATATATGGCGTGGATTCATATGAAACGTCGATCGCCGATATGCGATCAACAACAGACCATCGGCAATGAACCATATCGGCAGCGCACATGCATGTTTTGTTTTGTCATAGAGATACGCCGATCGGCGAAATTGCTGTCGGCCAAACCAATCGAGGGCACACTTATGCGCTGTTTTGATACACGACTCCCCTCCCGACTGCGATATCGCATCAGAGGGGGTCCAATAGAACCCTTTTGCAATCGGAGCATGGCCCAAGGTAAGTGACGTGGGCTTTTATGATCAGAAGCAGAATTTTTTGATGTTTGAAGGGATTTCAAGGCATGGGAAAGGGTCTGATATGCATGAGAAGATGGTTTGAGGGGGGAAATGAGGGTTCTTGCTGAGTTTCAGATAAACTTAGCAATTCCCAAGTGTATTTATGGTTATATTTCAACCAAGGGAAGGGAATAAGTATATATGGGAGTTATTAACATAGTTTTAGTAGGGGGAAGGGGAGATAGATAGGGAGTTACATAGTAGAGTTAGCAGTCAATATGACAATGATGAGAAAAAGCGCTAAGTATGTAAATTTTAGGCTATCAAGGAGAAGTAAGAGTTGTGGGGGAAGTATGGACTTTCCTTGAGTAAAGCAGATCTTTACCAAGGCTACTAATATGAAGAATGATGAATCTGAGAGGTATCAAGCATATCTTGACCTCTTTAGGGGAAGTTAGTGAGTGATTTGGGGAAGAGGAAGAAGGGGGGAGTTAGACATGCCTCGCTTGAAGTCATTTAAATGGAAAACTGCCTCCAACTTGTGATCTGAATAGATATGACACTTTGAAAACATGAAATGGATCACATAGCTTGATTTCTGCAACCACAAAGCTACTTACCCAGCCTACTTACCTAGCAATTTTTCTTCTGTTGGTTTTGGTGCAATTGAACTAGCAAACCCTGACTATCCTTTTTTCGTTTGACTGCCCTCCTATATACATCTACGCTTATTTCATCCAGGGGCTCGGATTAAGCTGTTGAGAATCCTTGCTTCTCTACCTGTCTAAGAATCTGCCAAGATTAAGCTGTTTGGACAAATAATGATTCTCTATATTCTACAACAAGAAATTGAAACCTAGGGAGACCAAGATTAAACTGTTTGGACCTCCCTTTAACTGAAAATTCTTCAAAAATGGAATAGCACATCAAATTTGGAACACAACAGTGGAATTTAGACTAGCACACTCTCATGGCATCCTTCTTTGGCCTCTGTAGCAAATATGGAACATTGCAGCATGCAAAGTATGACATATTTGGCATGTAAAAATGTCAATCATGAAAGATGAGTAACCTGCTATAGCATGAGGCTAACAGTCTTATCAATGCATGTGGCCTTGGGGGTGGTTTTTTATAGGGTCTCCTCGTGCCTCTGCCAAGGAAATTTTGGAGAGATGTAGTTTGCCGATATTTTTTCCAATGTGATGGCACATATTATTTCAGTCAAACCTCAGCGAGTTCACACAGGCCCAATGGGAACTCCAAATTAATCTTGGCATAAACTAAAACAACTTCGTCCTTTGAAGTCGCAAGGTAGGTGTGCGAGTTAAGGACCGGCAGCAAAATAATGCAACTAATAAGAAGGTCACATAATCGCAGACATCCTGTAGGTCGCATATCTTGGCCATTAGTCGCGGTTCAATGACGCGAATCTGTAACCCGGAGAGGGATGGCATAGAAATGAAGCGAATTTGGTGAAAGTCGCATAATCGCAGTGCTTTGTGGGTCACATTCCTGAGTTGGAGTCTAAATTGTGATCTTGCGACCTGAGAAGGAATTGTGACTTGATGAGAGTGGTTTCATATGTGTTGAAAAGACTTCGTTGATTGAAGAACACTTTGCAGATTTAGAAGGCATAGACTATACACTGGCCTTGTGGAAAGATTGATCAATTAAGCGTTCCACCATTTTAGTCATAGCAACCGTACAGGTCGCATCCCATGTCATGAAGCTAGTCACATTTTTTGGTCGTTTATTGTGGCTCTGATATGCAACCTTGTGACTTACAAGGAGGTCCCATGGTTGCACTCCATGTAGATCACATTTCGGAGCTACACCCCTCTGCTTCTGTCCTGCGACTTCCCAACTCACATATATCATACCTATTGTGAATTCATGGGCATGGCCAGTTTGATGAAGGCAAAGTCTACTGTTTCATGTCTCTGGAAATAAACCAATGTCACAAAACTCGTTGGCTCAGCGACTTCAAACCTTTGTTTACAAATAGAATGTGTAACCTATGAATGTTCCTCTATCAGCGTAAATGGGGAGATTTCATCGTCGCATAGAATGCATGGGCCATCTTCTTCTTTCCCTTTGCGGATTTTCGACCACTTATTGGATAGCACATTCAATTTCAAGTCCTAGTGTAGGTAGACATTGTCGATAGGCTCCATTACCTGCTTGGACTATGACCTCATCGCTGGCCTCTGTGTGCATTATTGGCAACTGGGAACTATGTAGAGACATTGCACATCTGGGCATATGGGCCTCTGCTACAGTGCCTTGTTGCGTGTTTTCGAAATAGCTACCCTTCCAAAGCCTTTTAATGTGTTAAATGTGCTTTCTAGAAGCAATTTAGTTCCTTTTATTATGGCTTGGAAACTGTCTTCGTGGATGACTAAAGACAACACTAGGTCAAGCAGATGACTAGGTCGCAACAAGGAAGCTTTGGCTACTGAAGTAGTTGTCGGGACAAAGAATCAAAAGTGAGATTTTCATTGAGAGTTCTATCATGAAAAATGTGACTATCAGGGATTCACTGGCACTTTAGGCGTAATGCTAATGGCATGCGTTCCGTGGGCACAACCATCGCATTGGTTTTCCATAATTATATGTCATATATGCCAACCTCACGAGCTTCATTTTTTTCCTCCCTGGAAACCTTCTCTTCCACAACATGTGCATCGATGTATGTGCATAGGGTTATGTACGATATCATTGCTCCAAAAACCCAGCGCATTAGTCAATGTCAAAAATAAGGTGCTTACACTAAATAAGGAAATGATTTTTCCAGTCAAATATCTAACCTTGGATGTTCAATAATGTACATGTGTATTCTAAATAGAAAATGTAAGAACTGTTGGTGGCCCTAAGACCTTCAAAGTCATCATAATCAAACATTTGTTGGGGTCATGATTTTACAACCCTGAATGAATTGGAACCACAACCTACATGTGCCCAGTGAAAAGAATCTTCAGGGATGAGGCATTCCCAGGTCATTTGGGGATTACCAAGTGTGTGGGAAAATCACACCTACCGAAACTTTAATGTAATTTAGAGGAAACCTTGATCGACAATCTCATGATATCTCTCCCTATGCAACGCCAGTAGGGAAATATGGGGCTTGGGGGGCACGTGAGGACTCTAACACATAATCAAATAATATGTCCACAAAAGAAAAGAAAAGAAAAACAAATTCATCAATGCGGTATGTATTACGTGAGTGAGGTGTCAAAAGGGTTTCATAGGAAGGGTTTCGGGGAGCATAACCAATTGAAAGTCTTATCAAAAACCCTAACAACTTGGGGCAATAAGTGGGGTACCCAAAATTTTGGTTACCACCCAAACTTTTGGGTGGTGTTGTAGTGGCTACAACAGAGACTAAGAATACAAATCGAGTTCTCTTCTTGAAAGGAAGCTCATATATATTAAAATGGAAGAAAACGAATTTTTAGTGCTTTTGTCTCAAGAATCAAATATTTGAAAAATAAGTTGGGAGATATAGGAGAATCAATACCTAGTACTGATCTTGTGACAATCACTTTAAATGGAATGTTAGAAGACTATCAAATGTTTATTATAGGTCTTGCAGCAAGGAAGAAAGCTCCTACTTTTGAGCAACTGAAAGGTATATTGATGCAGAAAGAAGAGAGGCACAAGAATTTAAAGCCCAAGAATCCGATTTAGCACTGTTGGTGAAAAATAAGTTTTTCAAAGGGAAACAAGGAGGAGGAAGTAAAGAAGGAAGTCTCTCCCAAAAAATGCCATTTTCAAAACCAAATCAAGATATGTCATCTGTTAGAAATTATTCTGAAATAAAATGTTTCTATTGTGGTAGAAGTGGGAATCTTTCCAGAGACTACTATAACAAGAAAATTGATGAAGCTAGGCATAATAAGCACATAATACATTCAGGACATTTTGCAGGAGAAGGCTTGAACTCTAAGCTTAAAAATCTTAAGTTGTTTATGCCTAATACTACATTGTCTGGTGAAATGGATGATGTTAATGCTTGGTTTGTAGACTCTGAAGCTTCGATTCACATGACATGTAATAAGGATTGGTATGAAAATTTCAAGGAAATCAGCAATGATAGAAACATCTATCTTGGAGATTATCGTGCACATCATATCAATGGATATGGAGATATTCCAGTGACATTACCAAATGGTAGTGTTAGGCATATTCATAATTTTATGTATGTGCCCGGGATCAAGATTTTTTTTATCTCTATGTCCACAATCATAGATTAGACTCTGAATGTTGAATCCTTCAAAACACATTGCATAGTAAAGGACTTCTTCGATCACTCCAAATCAGTAGCTTTAGGAGTCAGGGTTGTAGGCTTATACAAGCTTTATGTCACTAGAAAAAGTCATCAAGCACTATCTTCTGCATAATTGTCGACATAAATTATTTGGCTTCAGAGGTATGGTCATATTTATTATCATGATTTTTTATTGTTGCACAAACAAAGTATGGGTGAAGGACTCCATATGTTAAAGAAGGTGTGTTATAGTGTTTTCTTCTCAAAGGTGTACGAAAATAAATCACCTAAGATTGTGGATGAAAAAAAGTCTCAACAATATAAATGGTTGTTAAACATTGTAAATATGCAGCAAATGATAGAAACAAACCTGCCAAAGTCCTGATCTATGCCACAATCATAGTTAAACAACAAAATAAAATAGTAATAAATGTGGGTAACTCCAATAATCCAATGGAAATAAGATATACAAAGAATATATCTTATTAAAAAACACCTGTGAAGGGAACAAATAAATGTTAACAGTGCCCCTCTATGGGGTGGGTTCTTGGCCATCCTCAAATGTTTCATCTTTTCGATAGAGTCTCTCTCCTCTATAATGTGTAAACCTAGCAAACAAAATGTTTGAGCTCAATGGGAACTCAAAATGGAAAGGAAAATGGTGAGCGACAGTGATAATAATTAGAGCTAGAACATTGAGTGCAACAATGAAAATAATTGAAAGTGAATAATGAATTAAAAACCCTTCTATTTGTAACAAAATATTGAGTTATCCTCGAATAATGAGCAATAATAAAATATTGTTAACCCCATTCTAGAAATAACTACTTGGAATATTTTCTTATATTTGGTAAGGAGGGAAAAAGTATTTAAACTTTTATTTAGAAATAATAAATAAATAAATGATTTATTTATCATCTCAAGAAATATGGTTAACGAATAATAAACAAATAATGATTTATTTAGTTATTCCTAAGGGATTTAGTCAAAGTTGACAAGGAATAATAATTAATTAATTATTCCTAGAGAAAAATAAGATAATTAATAATTTATCTATTTAATTTTCATAACTCGGTCAAAAGTGAGAAGGAATATTAATTAATTAATTGTTTAATTAATTATTCCTAGAAGGTAATTAAATAAATAGTAATTTATTTAATTATTCTTTATGGGCTTTATTATAAATTGCTTAACAAATATGGTTTATTAAGTAATTTCTTGCAGCGAAAGAAATTTTACTATGGTAAAATTGGATTTACATGGTGTACTTCGATCCATCTAGTAAATTAAGGCTAAATGGTCAATTTTTTGGTGATAACAAGGTGTATGTTTCTTGTGAAGATTGTGCATTAGGAAAAATTCACTGAGGTGAATTCCCCTCTAATCTTGATAGGAGAAGAAGAGATGTATTAAAACTTGTGCATTAAGATATTTGTGGACTTATGTAGACCAAATCCCTAGGAGGTTCTTATTATTTTCTTTTGTTTATTGATGATTGCACAAGGTACACTTGGGTGTACTTTCTGAGGAAAAAGAGTGATGTTTTTGAGTATCTCAAAGAATTCAAAAACACGGAAGAGAAGCAAATAGGGAATTTCATAAAGATCCTTCATTTAGATTAAGGTGAAGAATACAGGTTGGGGAACTTCATCAAGTAGTGTAAGGATCATGGAATAGTGTAGCAATTTACAGTATCGTATTCTCCACAACATAATAATGTTACAGAAAGGAAAAATAGGATGTTGGTGGAGTGTGCACAGAGTATGATGAAAGGTAAGAACCTCTCAAATTATTTTTGCGCAAAGGTCACTAGTATTTTTGTCTATTTAAAGAACAGAAGTCCAACAAGGTATCTTGATCTTAAGAACCCATTCAAAGATTTGTATGGTTTTAAATCAACACTTCATCATTTGAGGTTATTAGGGTGTAAGGCCCTTTGCACATATTCCAAAGGAGAATATAAAGAAACTTGATGCTAAAGGTATCAAATTTATTTTTTTAGGACATTGTTCAGAATTTAAGGCATATAATATGTTTGATCCATCTACTCACAAAGTATTTGCAAGTAGAGATGTAATTTTCCATGAATAGTGATGAGCCCCAAAAATGGATAATTATATGGGCTCATTCAACCTGCTAATTCGACTTAATCCACCATTCTCATTAGTTTATTGCATGTTTCTGATTATATTTATGCTAATAGAGTGAATTGGATTAGTCATTATGCCAACAAGTCTAATGTGTGCTTTGTGTAGTCTTTTTGGTCAATTTGGAGACAAAATCAAAGGTTTAAATGAACACTTGGCAGCCAAATTCGTGGAGAGAACTTTTAGGAAGATGTCCCCTTCATTTATGGGCCCTTACCTTGAATTCTCCACCATCAGCTTGGAGTTCAAGGGCCACCAAATTAATTATCACAAGGAAAGCCAAGCAAGTCGAGTAGGACTGCTGTTAACTACAAGTTTTGGGCAGCTGAGTTCCGAAAGTTTAGGAGGGCTATTGGGGTCCTCAATTTGTATAAATAAGAGGGTTTAGGGCCTAATTTTGGTTAGCCAGTAGTTATTCACTTTGTAGGCAGAAGCTAGCTAGTTTGTAGTTCGATTTTAGTCATTTTTTAGGCAGTAGTTTAGCTCTGCATTTCAGCACATTTTCAAGTTTTCCTCGTGGACAGTTTTTTATGTAACTATTATTTCTTGAGCAATAAAGATGAATCGAGCTTTGCACCAGCTCTAATTTCTCTTAGGAGGCTATAGTTCTTGGGGTTGGGCCCATCTCAAGTGCCCAGTACTTCCTTTGTTTACTTTCATGTGTCTTTGCTGCATTCCTAAAATAAAATCTGCTATTTAGATTTAAATCTTGTTTTGTTATTCAGATTGATTTTGATGACTAAAATAGATTTTCATGTTCAGATTTGTTTGATAAGTCAATAACAGGGAAAAAGATTCAGAAAAAGGGCCAACAAACACCTTCGGTTTCACCTCTCCCTCATTGGATCAGGGGCTGGAATTGAAGTAACCGTGCTGTCCCAACAAAAACACTAGTTTGCTTTACCATGCAATCCTTAGTGTACTGTTTTCATTTGCAGAAGATAGTTATGTGTTTAAATCTCTAAAATGTTTTATTGCATAGTTGATATACATGGTTTTCTTTCAAAATAAAGCTGATGTTCATTCACTTTGTTGTTAGTTAGATTAGACTAGCTAGGACTTTGATTACTTGTACACTATGCAGAGCATCTCTACCACTCTTTCATCTGCCTAAGCTTCATCAGAGGCAACTGTTCCATCTCCCAGCTAGGTTCCTCGTCTCACATCTGTCATTTTGCCTACGTAACCCTACCTTTTTGTGTAATCATTGTTTCAGCCTTCTTTGAGCCAAGTCAGCCTTCTACACCTTCTCTCCACTCCATCCACTAGTACCTGGGTCACTCTAGGCCCCTATCCTACCTCCATATCCATTCATGCATCTTACCTCACTCACCCATCCTCTAAAATCAACTTTTTAAACATCCTGTAGAAATTTCTGAACATCCTGTAGAAATTCCTGAACATCCTGTAGAACCCTTGCAAACTTCATGTAGAAGCTTAGGAATGAGGTTTCTTGATAGCCAAACTCTCTGAAACTCTCAGGAAGGGTGTTGGGGACCCCTTAGGACCTCTTCTAACCTTCCCAACCTCCTGCAAGCATTTCCTTCTGCCGATCCACCTCTGCATAGTCAAAAACAATAAAAGCACATGCATAATAATCCTACAAAGTCATTCAAAAATACAAAAATATGTTTTCTTCATATTTCATTATAAAAGTAGCTTAAACATGTGCATTTTACCTTCTAAATTCAATGGCATCTCATTCAGTAGCTTGCATCTTCCTTCTTGCATCAGTAGGACTAGCTGGTAGAATTAGGGTTTGCTAGGGTTTGCGTTTCTTTTTGGCTTTCAATTTCTTTCCGCAAGTATATTAGCTTCCTTTGAGTTATCTTTCATCCATTAGTTAAAAAGCTTCTTCTGAGAGCTCATAGAAGTTGGCTTAAACTCCTAGCGGAATTGTGCCAGCTAACCAAGTGACAGCTGCGGCAAGAGCTAGTACTTGTGCATACAGCACCGTCGCTTCCAAGTTTGTTACGAACTACCGGGTTGATAAAATTAAAGAAGGAAGTTCTAGGAGTTGCAGCATTATTGCTGCAATACTGGGGCTCACCATCTTTTTTGCGCCGTTGCCGAGGAAGCGTCAGAGTATTGGTGATTGTTATTTTTCTTCTATTTTCTACTACAACCTTCTGCTAAGTAGTTTATTTCATTTCCATTCTGCAATTTCATTTCCGCAAGTGTAGATTAGATATTTACTGCTTTCATAGATTAGCATTTCAATTCCGCAATTTCAATTCTGCAAGCGTAGATTAGCATTTCAATTTCGCAATTTCCATTCTGCAAGCGTAGCTTAGCATTTCATTCCTGCAATTTTATTTGAGCAAAATAGATTAGTCCTTTCCTGCTTTCATTTCAATTCCGCATTTTCTTTTCAGCAAGGTAGTTAGTTGCAATTCAATCTATTTTAGTTTTGTAGGTACAAGTAGAAAAAAAAAAAAACAAACAAAAATCAATGAAAAAGATTTCTTTTCATGCCTTGTAGGAGTAGAGATAAGTTATAAAAATGATTGCAGAACACCCCCACTACTTCACACAGCCAACATTCTTTCTTCTTCAATGGATGTGACTAAAGAACCCTTAGGTGGAGAGCAAGACATATTTGAAGAACCTCAAGGGAAGAAGAAGAAGAAACCATTCCTCTGGAGAAAATGGCTACAAACATAAATGTTGGCAGCAGTACCTTGTTTGAAAATGAATTTGCAAATCATATGGAAGATTTCAAGGGTGATATGAGGCAGTTTCTTTCCATGCACCTGGATACCTTGCAGATCCAAAGGAAGCAAGAGGAAGCCAAGAGGGTTTTTCACATCTTTTGTCCTAGGTGCACTAGAAAGCATCCTAGGCACGAATGTCCAATGCACTCCCTAGAAGTGTGTTTCATCTGTGAAGAATACCATCCTACGAATCGGTGCCCTTCCTTGCCTGGAATCAAAGCTGCATATCAAAGGGCCAAAGAAGTCACTGAACCAGTCTATTTCATGAACCAAAGGAGATCACATGGACCCATACCCTACCAGCAAGGAATGCAAGAGACATTCCATACCTATTACGACCCCTGTCAAGTCACTTCCATGCCTTCTTGGGGTCCCCCTGCTCATCCTTCCTGGTCCACACCCCCTCCTTGGTTGTATCCTCCTCCTTGTTCCTTCACAGATCCATATTATGCCCAACCAGCTGCTCATTCGTTTCACTCTTATGCTCAGCCACAGCCTCAGTGGAATGAACCTCATCAGGGGTGGAGGCCCCAGTACAACTCTCCTCCCATTCATTTGCCTCCACCACCTGCCCAACCACCAACCCATCCACATCCATCTCAAAAATACACCTCCACTCAAGCACCCGTACCACCATTCCCAAAACCATACAATGGAGTAGCTCAATCCAATTGCGAAGCTGAGGCACAACATGTCGAAATGACTCCTCTTGAGCTCAATGATCTTCACCAAAGCTCAAGAAGAGTGTTGCAAAATAGAGATTATATTGACAACATTACAGGACCAAAGGAAAAAAAATATTCAAAAGAAAAGATCAAGGAACCATGCACTGCATTTGATGAAGAGAAGAGATCATAATCAGAGATTGAGAAAGCTCCCTCATGGTTACCATCAAATCCTCCATGTACTCAAGAGAAAGATCAGCAAAAAGAGGAAGATGAGAAATTCATGATAGAAGAATATATGAAGAATGATCAAGGTCAGCAAAAGGACCAAGGATATCAGAGCTATATTGAGATATGGTTTCAAAAGGTCACTAAGTTGCAGCAGTACCTTCTTCTTCATCTATGCCTAATCCCTTCAAAGTCAAATCATTTGTTCTTTGAAATCTGGATAGTTGTCAAAGCATGCATTTTGAGCCTCCACATCATTTTGTCTCTAATCTGGATGTGCACATGGCTCCATTGGAAGTATTCTTATACTTGAGAAAGATTTTGTTTTTCAAGTAGGGTAGGGTAGGAAAAAAAAATGGGAAAAAAATGAAAAAAATGGAAATAAGAGGAAAAATCTAAGGTGAAAACCTCCTCGGAGGCGCCTTAGATTGGCTCATTTATTGAAACGCTCCATGAGGCGGTTAGTGGGTTGAAAAAAAGAGATAAGTAATAAGATCCTTGGGTGAAAACCTCCCTTGGAGATGCCTAGGGCAGGCAGTTAAGGTGAAAACCTCCATGAGGCGCCCTAGTTGTTTTTCAAAAAAAAAAAGAGAAAAAGAAAAATAAAAATAAAAATAAAACTGATTTCCATTGACTAATTGCAGGTTGCAAGAGGGACATTGCAGGTTAGGAGGATTGCTCAAAAAAAAGACAGAAAGTTCTGGGCTTTCTACAGGAAGCTACAGGCATTTCTACAGGAAGTTCTGTATTTCTACAGGAAACATCCTGTAGAACCTTTGGACGAACCAAATTCAATTTTAAAAGGGAATCTGATGGTGGGAATCTGTTGGTTAGGCTTGCAAGCACCTCTGTTTCCATCCCTCACCTTTCTCCATCATTTTTCCACCTCATTGTGCTTCTACATTGTGCTTCTACAGGAAGTTCCTGTAGAAATTGTAGGAAGCTAGAAATGGATTTCAAAAAGGCGGTTTGGCGAACATGGTATCTTCCTCAAGGGTTCAGAAGTCCTCCTGCAATCTTCAAACTCCTCCTCCATCCTCTCCATACCTGCATCACAGCTCAAGTTCATTTTTCTTACCATGCAACAAAATTGCAGAATGCCTTGAAGCAAAAATACCTATAACATAATTTGTTTTTGCCTTAACTTGAAAACCATTCATCCATTTGAAAAAAAGTTTTATGGGGAATCATACAGGGGTGGTGGCAACATGCCTGAGAAGTTTCAGCCAATTCTGGTGCACGGTTTCCAAGAAATTAGCCTCCATCACCATCAGCCATTTTTGCATTTTCTCCATATCCATGCATCGGTTTCAAAACCTATTTCATAAGGAGATGAATATGGATGATAGTAACCTACCCAAGCAGTTTCAGCTCATTCTGATGCATGGTTTCCGAGAAATTGATCTCTGAAATCTTCAACAATTTTCCATTTTTCTCGAAATCTCTGCATCCATTGATTGCAATTTTGATATGGGAGGTGCATCATGATGATAGGAACATTCTCAACAAGTTTCAGATCGATCTGATCTGTCGTTTTGGAGCAATGGCGAAAACAAGTTTCAGTCCTGTGAAAATTCAGCAGCAACAGCTTGAGGGTGCAGATCTGAACGTGGAAATGAACTCCTGCAGCTTAGATCCAGCTAGAAGATACCTGCACAAGAAATATAATCACACATCAGACATCAAAGAGCTTATAGTACAAAGGATCCGTCATGAAACCACCGAAACAGATGCATGCAACAGCAAAAAGCACCTCACAGCAACCATTTGACTTCAAGTACGTGACTAAAACTTGTTCCTCTATTGCATTAATCTAATCTAAGCATTGCATGAACGAATGAGATGTGGGGATTCAGCTAGGAAGCTAGCCATATTCGATTGCACTCATCCAGGCAAAAATCACGCAGCATGCGTGTATAGTCATTCACGTGGAAGTTGAAAAACATAGGCAGTGGTAGACGTGTTGAACTCCAGCGCACAGGGCATCAATTGATTAACAAATAGAAGAAGACATGCAGTTCATAACATCACTGTAGTTCGAAAAAAGCCAACGCACATGTTTTTTCCACCTCACCACAAATCACGCAGCAATTAAAGACGGCTCAGCTGAAACTCACGAACTGCTGTTCATTTGCACTTGACTGAAGTATGCATCCTCCGCTTCCACAAAATGATGAACTAATCATCCTCCACTGGTTTCTCCCTGTTTTTGAAATTATCCTGCGTATCAGGCTCGCTCAGAGGCACAGGGGCGCTCTACAGGCATTTCTACAGGAAGTCTTCTATAGGAAACACAGAAAACAGCCATGCAGAAAGAAAACCTGGGATTTTCGGCGAATTTCAAGCTCCAAATGAGGTAGGATCGGGGAACTTCGTTGTGCATGATTTGTTGATGCAAAATGGTGAATTGAACATGGAATTAAATTAAAAAAATGAGAGAAAATTATGCCTGCACATTGAAAAAAGTTGAAAAGTCTGCTTGCCTATTTCCTGAGTTCTACAAATTCTTTTTTTCCCTCTGCATTTGAAGTCTGACTTCTTATTTCTCACCTTCTTCTAAAAAGAGAGATGCAACCATAGGAACTAAACTTGTGCGTAAAGAATGTGATTTTTATGTGGTTGGAGATAAACATTAGGCTCTGCACTCTGCCTGTAAGAGCCTAATTCCCTTTTGACAGTCAAGTTTTGGGCAACAACATTGTAACCAGGGAATTGATACAAAGTGACCTATAAACACGTAAGGGGTACTGTCTTCAACGTTCTGGGGAGGAAACCATACACATAATTCCCTTTATGATCAGAGCACAAGCCAAAACAGAGCATTTTTCACCATGCCAGGGGGATTCATAATTCAGCATTATCCATGGTTATCATGTGAACTTCCACTTCATCCAGCAGTGAAGACAGGGAACACATTGAGGAAGAAGAGAAAGCCAAGGGTAAGGAAACCCAGGAAAGACCATCACAAAAAGAGCAAGAAGAGAAACAAGAGAAAGGCCAAGCTGCCAAGCCCAAAATTGTGGGTGGAATAAAGGCACAGACGCCAAGGGAGAAACGGTTGCAAACCCGGGCAGAGAAGACTGAAAGGATGCAAACAACACCCAAGGCAACCATAACACAAGTCAAAGAGAAGGCACTCCGAGCCAAGCAAGCCAAATCAGGGAAAACTGGTTCTACAGGAAGCCAGCAAACTATTTCTACAGGAAGCCAGAAAAATGCTTCTACAGGAAGCCAGAAAATGGCCACTACAGGACTTTCTACAGGAAGTCTGGGGAAAGGGCAACAGAAGGAGAAATTGACTGAGATCTTAGCTAGGGAGGCAGCAGCTGTGTTGGCCACCCTAAGCACATCCCCCAAGCAGAAGGAGAAGCGAAAGAGGGAGCTTCCACTATATTTTAAGGCAAGAAGGAGCATGCAGATAAGAATTGGCAGACCCCAACCAAAGTCAAAAGAGCCAATCACAATTGTAGACACCTCAGCTACACAAAAGGAGAGGCCCCCCTCAAAGGCATCCATCACCTATGAACGAGTAAGGCCGTAGACATCCACCTGGAGAGAAAGAATGAAAATGTTGGACACAAAGACCTCTCTACAGGATGCTGAGACAGTTCTACAGGAAGCTGAGAATTCTCTAGGAAAAGGGGCATAGGCAGTGGGAAGAAGCAAAGAGAAAAGCATGGTTTCATAACCGAGAAGAGGACATCACTTCAGGAGCTTGGCATGATAGGGAGGCCACCAAGGCCATCAAAGAGGAGGAGATAGATTAGTTACTCAGAGGATGAGCAACACTTTCAGCAGGGGATGATGATGAGCCCCAAAAATGGATAATTATATGGGCTCATTCAACCTGCTAATTCGAATTACTCCACTATTCTCATTAGTTTATTGCATGTATCTGATTATATTTATGCTAATAGAGTGAATTGGATTAGTCATTATGCCAACAAGTTTAATGTGTGCTTTGTGTAGTCTTTTTGGTCAATTTGGAGACAAAATCAAAGGTTTAAATGAACACTTGGCAGCCAAATTCGTGGAGATAATTTTTAGGAAGATGTCCCCTTCATTTATGGGCCCTTACCTTGAATTCTCCACCATCAGCTTGGAGTTCAAGGGCCACCAAATCAATTATCACAAGGAAATCCAAGCAAGTCGAGTAGGACTGTTGTTAACTACAAGTTTTGGGCAGCCGAGTTCCTAAAGTTAAGGAGGGCTATTGGGGTCCTCAATTTGTATAAATAAGAGGGTTTAGGGCCTCATTTTGGTTAGCCGCTAGTTATTCACTTTGTAGGCAGAAGCTAGCTAGTTTGTAGTTCGATTTTAGTCATTTTTTAGGCAGTAGTTTAGCTCTGCATTTTAGCACATTTTCAAGTTTTCCTTGTGGACAGTTTTTTATGTAACTATTATTTCTTGAGCAATAAAGATGAATCGAGCTTTGCACCAGCTCTAATTTCTCTTAGGAGGTTGTAGCTCTTGGGGTTGGGCCCATCTCAAGTGCCCAGTACTTCCTTTGTTTACTTTCATGTGTCTTTGCTACATTCCTAAAATAAAATCTGCTATTTAGATTTAAATCTTGTTTTGTTATTTAGATTGCTTTTCATGATTAAAGTAGCTTTTCATGTTCAGATTTGTTTGATAAGTCAATAACAGGGAAAAAGCTTCAGAAAAAGGGCCAACAAACACCTTTGGTTTCACCTCTCCCTCATTGGATCAGGGGCTGGAATTGAAGTAACCGTGTTGTCCCAACAAAAACACTAATTTGCTTTACCATGCAATCCTTAGTGTACTGTTTTCATTTGCAGAAGATAGTTATGTGTTCAAATCTCTAAAAAAAATTATTGCATAGTTGATATACATGGTTTTCTTTCAAAATAAAGTTGATGTTCATTCACTTTATTATTAGTTAGATTAGATTAGCTAGGACTTTGATTACTTGTAAGGCTTTGTTGATTCAGTTGAATGTACACTATGCAGAGCATCTCTACCACTCTTTCATCCACCTAAGATTCATTAGAGGCAACTGTTCCATCTCCCAGCTAGGTTCCTCGTCTCACATCTATCCTTTTGCCTACGTAACCCTACCTTTTCATGTAATCATTGTTTCAGCCTTCTTTGAGCCAAGTCAGCCTTCTACACCTTCTCCCCACTCCATCCACCAGTCCCTGGGTCACTCCAAGCCCCTATCCTACCTCCATATCTATTCATGCATCTTACCTCACTCACCCATCCTCTAAAATCCACTTTTTAAACATCCTGTAGAAATTTCTGAACATCCTGTAGAAATTCCTGAACATCTTGTAGAACCCCTGCAGACTTCCTGTAAAAGCTCACGAATGAGGTTTATTGATAGCCAAACTCTGTGAAATTCTTAGGACGGGTGCTGGGGACCCCTTAGGACCTCTTCTAACCTTCCTAACCTCCTGTGAGCATTTCCTTCCGCCGATCCACCTCTGCGCAGTCAAAAACAGTAAAAGCACATTCATAATAATCCTACAAAGTCATTCAAAAATACAAAAAGATGTTTTCTTCAGATTTCATTATAAAAGTAGCTTAAACACGTGCATTTTACCTTCTAGATTCAATGGCATCTCATTCAGTAGCTTGCATCTTCCTTCTTGCATCAGTAGGACTAGCTGGTAGAATTAGGGTTTGCTAGGGTTTGCGTTTCTTTTTGGCTTTCAATTTCTTTCCGCAAGTAGATTAGCTTCCTTTGAGTTAGCTTTCATCCATTAGTTAAAAAGCTTCTTCTGAGAGCTCATAAAAGTTGGCTTAAGCTCATAGCGGACTTGTGTCTGCTAACCAAGTGACAGCTGCGGCAAGAGCTAGTATTTGTGCATACAGCACCGTCGCTTCCAAGTTTGTTACGAACTACCAGGTTGATAAAATTAAAGAAGGGAGTTCCAGGAGTTGCAGCATTATTGCTGCAATACTTGGGTTCACCAAATAGGTAGATGAAGGAAACAAGGACAACAACTATGAAAGGTGGCATATACTCCAATTTTCATCCTTATTGCATTCTTCTTGTTTTTGTGGATTGGAAGGGAAGCTTTCAATGGTAAAAGCCATTAGAGCTTGTATCACTTATGGCAATGATTGATGAAGGAGGGATAGCAAAAAATGTTGCCATTTGTTTACGTAATTAAGTTAAAAAGACATTGACATGGTAGTCCGCTTATGCCCAATTTCCAAGCTATTTTAGATATCTTCAAATGAAATTTCTACCTCAAAGTTGGGTGATATTTTTTATTTTTTGGAGATTGGAGCTTACTTGCAACATCTAAGCAACATTTCTTCATGCTCATAGATTGCTAGAAGAAATAGAATGGGTTGAAGTCATTTTATTTAATGCCAAATTCCTAAATTCCTATTTTAAATGAAAATAGACAATGCAGTGGGAAGAAAATAGTTTCATTGGGGCTCATGATTTCACATGACAAATTTTATGACTCTTGTGTGTTGAATATAAGAAAATGAATTTGGGGTAATTTGGCTTTTAAATCAGCAATTGTTCTGCTCTTGGATCCCTATGCAAAAAATGAAATTGGGATTCTAACACTCAATAATCCAAGCCAAGTATTTTAAGTTACAAGTCAAGTACCAAATCTGAAGGTGATTATTAAAGTTACAATATTGTTGTAGTTCGAGATTTTAAAAGCACATGAAGCATCTTTGTTGTATGAAGATGGTGTCAATTGAACTGTTGATATTTAGTGAATGTCATTATGCTCAAAAATTCCATTGATGTGCACAAATAATGAGGAATATGTATGCTATATATTATAAAAAAGGGGCCAATGAAAATTTTGCAACTCTCAGGTTTTTAAAGTAAATAGGAGTAGAAATCACATACGCAGAAAACACAGTTATCTCTAGGCCAGGAATTTTGGGCTCAATTTCGGGCAAACAAAGAAAACTTTCAAAAATATGTAATCTCGGTTTTTTGCAAGATACCCTCAATTAACTTCAACGCGAGCGATTTCCAAAAATTGATAGCGATTTCATATATTTCGCTAGTTCTTCCAAGGCCAGTTTTTAGAAAAACATCTTGCAAATTGGGGTTGAGTCATTCTATTGGAATTCAATTTCTATAATGAGAATTTCATTCTTCAATAAATGTGATAACAGGACACAAAATATTAATTTTAGTTATGGATGTTGCATTTAGCATGGAATCTATTATCAATTTTCAAACAAAGAGGGAGCATGGGTAAGAAATTATGTTATTGGTGTATGCCTCCTACAGTAGAAACTAGTGTGGATTCACCTACAACTATGAGACAAGTTACCTATGTCCAATAAAAACAAATTTCTTTACTGAACGCAATCACCAAGGTTATAATGTTGGATAATCATCCCTAATGTCCATTGATTCTAATGGATGGGTTCAAAGAAGGGATGAAGCACTCAGCATGGATGAGAAATTCCTCAATACTGCGTTCTGTCGACATGTGTGTAACTCTATACACACTAGAGTTATTGTGGGTTTGATTGAAGGTTAAAGAAATGAATCACATCTAGAAAATGATAAATAAAATCACAATCAAGAGAAGCTAATACTCTCAAGAAACAATATTGTTCCAATTATATGGGTTCAGTGCCATCGCAGTAAAAACTTGAAGCTTGTAGATTTATGTCTAGGTAATGAAGCTCACAAAGAGATATATAAATAAGAGAAGGAAATTTTAGAGGAAAGGAAAGAGGTTTTTCGTTTAGATAAAACACTGAAAGAGGAAGATGATAAATCCCTTCTCTTATTCAACAAAGTACAAAATACTTGGAAAGTTGCATTCGCATTGTAGGCAGCATTTCCAGTCCCTTATAATAGCAGTAGTCTTTTGAAAGCTTTTTCGGCAGATTTTTCCGGTCAAAATCCGGCAGCAATTCATTGGAATCCCAAGTTTGATAGCTAGTTTCTGCACAATCAATGGCTCCCAGGGGTTTTCCAGGGCGCTGAATCCAAACATACAGTTAAAAAACCATTTTAACTGCTAAAAATCAAGATTTAACCTCATTTCTTCCGTCGGATTCCGTCACCATAATCTCCAAAAAGTCGCATTATAAACAACTCCCTTATAATATGAAATTCTGACCTACTGACATGTATTCAATGGATCTGGGAGTAAATGTATGTTTATTTTCTTTGCACAAATGTAAATAATTAATGATCCAGATTATTCACGATCAGATCTAATAGTGTCATGGGAGGACAAAGTAATCAAAGTTTAAATTGAAATGTTGTCCCGCAAAGAAATATTTCTAAACCACCTATCAAAAGATCGTTTGCTATTAATAATTATGGAAACACTAGTTCTCTATTTAGGAAACCACCAGGAGTGCCCGCGTGGGAAGTTTACAGTTATGGAAAGACCAATGTTCGTTGCAAGTACCAGACCCACGCCCCATCCACAACCATTATTGTTCTCCATAGTTGTGCATTGAAAATTAATGCTCCTTTATTAATTTGTTTCATGTATTATGAGTCTAATTAGATGCTCAAAGCGTTCAAATGTATAAAAATTGTAAATAAAGTGGGCTTTAAATATATTATATATATTATTATTATTAATATATATAATGTTAAATAAAAAAGGTAATTTCATTATTTTGAAAAGGAAAACGGTTAAAAATAGTTTATTAATTATTTTAAGGAGCGGGTTTCCAAAACTAATTCGACAATTAATCAAAGAGGCAAAGATAAAGGCCTAGAAAGGATATTGTAAAGAGGTTTGGGGTCCAATTCTCATGACTGGATATTGTAATCCAAAATTATCTGTGAAGCCTGAATAATATATTGCAGTTTAATTCTAGTTTGGGAAGTTGCAACCATTATTTTTCTCTCATGACTCAATATTAATCCATGTTTTTTCTTCTTATGGAAAGTGTAAGATGCAGTTAGTTCTTCCATTTAATTTTTAATGATTTTACTTAATTGTATTCATGACAATTAATCTTAAAGCCCTTAATGAAGCACTCAACATCGAGGAGCCTCATTCACATTTTCTTAGTCTTGCATTATTCTTTCTGCAGTAGTCTAAATTTAGATTCTTAATTGTCTAATTTGGACTATATTTTCTATTCTTCTTCAATCCACTCCTCTAGTCCAGCATTCTGCAACTCTTAGAGTTTCTAGTGATTCTGCTTTGGAAGGCTAGGGTTTAAGAACTAGAAGTTTTGGTTACAAGCCTTTGTGGCCTATACTTCCAACCACTAATTTTAATTATTTTTATCTAATTTGGAAATGTCTCGAGCACTGGTTCCCCCACAGATAGGAAGTGCCTCCTGAGGTACACTGTACAACAGTGTCGATATGAAAATCAATCATGGTCAAGCATGGTCCATTGTCACATTACGACAAGGATTGCATCAATATGGAAATAAGCCATGGTCAACCATGTTTATTTTAGGGTTTGTAACATTTATTTTAGGGTTTATATATCTTGGGTTTATAATTTTTATCCCTTGAGTTTATTATTCCCTTGGGTTTATAATATCAATCCCTTAGGTTTATTAATCCAAGGGCTCATATTCCTAGGTTTTTATATTATTCACTTAGGTTTATAGTCCCTTGGGTTTTTGGTATTAATCACTAGGGTTTATTATTCCCTTGGGTTTATAATATCAATCATGGTCAACCATGGTTAACAATGTTTTATAAATTCAATCATGATCAACCATGGTTAATCATGGTCATCCATGTTCCAATGACACATTGTGACAAAGATTGTCTCAATATGAAAATCAATCATTGTCTCAACCATGGTCCAATGTCGCATTTTGACAAACATTGCTTCATATGATAATCATGGTCAACCATGGTCAACCATGGTCAACCATGGCTAATCATGGTCAAACTTGGTCAAATGTGTTCAAACATGTTCTATAAAATCAAACATTGTTAATCATGGTGAACCATGGTCTAATGTCGATTGTGAAAAATATTGTCTTGATATGAAAATCAACCATGGTTAAGCATGGTCAACCGTGGTCCAACGTCGCATTGTGACAATGATTATCTCAATATGAAAATAAACCATGGTCAACCATGTTTATTTTAGCGTTTATAATATTTATCTTAGGGTCTATATCCCTCGGGTTTATAATATTAGTCTGTTGGGTATAATATTATTCCCTTGGAGTTTTAGTATTAATCCCTTAGGTTTATAATATCAATCCTTTGGGTGTATTATATCAATCATGGTCAACCCTGGTCAATCATAGCCAACCATGGTCCATTGTCGCATTGTGACAAAGATTTTCATGATATGAAAATCAATCACATTCAGGCATGGTCAACCATGGTGCAATGTCGCATTGTGACAAGGATTGTCTCACTATGGAAATCGACCATGGTCAACCACGGTAGACCATGTTTATTTTAGGTTTTATAATATTTATCTTTGGTTTTATAATTTTTATCCCTTGGGTTTATTATTACCTTGGGTTTATAATATCAATTGCTTTTATGAATCTAACGGTTCATATTCCTAGGGTTTATCCCTTAGTTTTCTAGTGTTAATTCCTAGGGTTTATTATTCCATTGAGTTTATAATAGCAATCATGGCCGTCCTTGTTTTATAAATTCAATCATGGTCAACCATGGTCCAACAACGCATTATGACGAATATTGTCTCTATATTTGAATCAACCATGGTCAACCATGGTCTGATGTCGCATTATGACAAAGATTCTCTCAGTTTGAAAATCATTCATGGTCAAGCATGCTCAACCATGGTCTAATGTCACATTGTGAAAAGCACTGTCTCAATATGAAAATTAACCATGGTCAACCATTGTCAACCATGTTTATTTTAGTGTTTATAATATTTATCTTAAGGTTTATATGCCTTGGGTTTATAATATTAGTCCCTTGAGTTTAATATTATTCAACCATGTTTTATAAAATCAAACGTGTTCAACCATGGTTAATCATGGTCAACCATAGTCCAACATCGCATTGTGAAAAAAATGGTCTCAATATGAAAATCAATCATTGTCTCAACCATGGTCCAACATCGCATTATGAAAAATATTGTCACGATATGATAATCATGTTCAACCATGGTCAACCATGGTTAATCATGGTCAACCTTGGTCTACCATGGTCAACCATGTTTTATAAAATCAAATATGGTCATCTATAGTCAATCAGGGCCAACCATGGTCAAACGTTGCATTGTCACAAATATTTTGTTGATATGAAAATAAACCATGGTTAAGCATGCTCAACCACAGTCCAACATTGCATTGTGACAAGGATTCTATCAATATGAAAATAAACCATGGCCAACCATGTTTATTTTAGCGTTTATAATATTTATCTTAGGGTTTATATACCTTGGGTTTATAATATTAGTGCCTTGGGTGTAATATTATTCCCTTGGGTTTATATTATCAATCCCTTCATTTTTTAATATAAATCATGGTCAATCGTGGTAAATCATAGCCAACTATGGTCAACATGATCGAATGTCACATTGGGACGATGATTGTCTCAATATGGAAATCAACCATTGTCCAACATCGCATTGTGACCAAGATTGTCTCGATATGAAAATCAATCATGATCAAACATGGTCAACCATGGTCCAACGTTGCATTGTGACAAGGATTGTCTCAATATGGAAATCAACTATGGTCAACCATTTTTATTTTAGTGTTTATAATATTTATATTAGGGTTTATATACCTTGGGTTTATAATTTTTATCCCTTCGGTTTATAATATCAATCCCTTCGGTTTATAATATCAATACCATGGTTAGCAATCTTTTATAAAATAAATCGTGATGAACTATGGTTGATCATGGTGAATCATGATCCAATGTTGGATTGTGACAAATACTGTCTCAATATAAAAATCAATCATTGTCTCAACCAAGGTCAAACCTCACATTATGACAAATATTGTCTCATTATGATATTCATGGTCAAACCATGGTCAACCTTATTTTATAAAATCAAACTTTATCATCTATGGTTAATCATGATCAACCATGGTCGAACATTGCATTGTCACAAAGGTTTTATTGATATGAAAATCCCTTGGGTTCATATTCCCTTGGGATTTTAGTATTAATCCCTTGGGTTTATAATATCAATCCCTTAGGTTTATTATTCGCTAGGGTTCATTATTCCCTGGGTTTATAATATTAAGCTCTTAGGTTTATAATACAAATTCCTTGGGTTTATTGTTCCCTTTGGTTTATAATATCAATCGTGATCAACCATGGTCAATTATGGCCAACTATGATCACCCATGATCAACCATGGTCAACCATGGTTGATCATGGTCAACAATGGTCCAACATCATATTATGACAAATATTGTCTTAATATGAAAATCAATCATTTTCTAAACCATGGTCTAATGTTAGATTATGAAAAATATTGTCTCAATATGAGAATCATGGTCAACCATGGTCAATAATGGTCAACCTTGGTCAACCATTTTTTATGAAATCAAACATTTTCATCCATTGTTAATCATGGTCAACCATGGTTGAACGTCACATTGTGACAAAGATTGTCTTGAGATGAAAATTAACCATGGTTAAGCATGGTCGACCATGGTCCAACATCACATTGTGATAAATATTGTCTCAATATGAAAATCAAACATGGTCAACTATTAGACACAATAATCGCGAAGACAAGAGATATGTAAGATCAACCTTGGATACATTATTATTCACAATGATACATATTTATACAAGTCTAGTGACTGTTGGTTTCATATTCCAAGTGGTCTCTTGGACTTCCTTTTCCTATTCATCTTCCACACCAACCCTTAAAGGATTAGGTTTCCAACATTCCCCCTCCTTAATTCGATGGGTATGTATGAATCCAAGAGGAGAGTTATAATACAAAAAGTGTAAAATTATATGGCGGCACTAGGTTGAATGTGCTCTATGAAATGGTGGTATAAGGGGATGGTTTAAGGATGACCACCAACACTTTAATGCTTAGCGTAGTTCCCGAAACTCTTCCAAATTTGGTAAGAAGCTAAAATATTCTGTTAGAGGAAGTGTCCCTAATGCTTTGGAGAGGGGGACCTTCAACCTGGAAAAGGGAGGTCTGCAACCTATGGTTGTTTAAGGATCGCCACCAACTCTAGAATGCTTAATGAAATTCCTAGAATTCTTCCAAAATTGGCAAGAAGTTGAAGTATTTTGCTAGAGGAAGTGTCCCCAATTCTTTGAAGAGGGAGAAGCTCAACCTGCAAAGGGAGGTCTCAACCCCGCTAGATGGTTTAAGGTTGACCACCAACCAAAGGAATTCTCAACAACATCTTTGTCTCTAGCTACAACTCTGAATTTGGTATTGTAGGTTGTGGCTCAGGCTTGCTTGATGCGGCTTTGAAGCTTGTATATGGCCATCACTTCCCCCCCTGTCATATACAAGGTGAGAATATGGGGAAAAATCAATTGCAAGACTATTCAATACTCTAGAACAAGTTATGACATATGGCTGAAATAAATTCTTGGTTGTTGAAGCCTATTCCCAAGAAGCGATCCATCCAAGATGAATCTGTCTTCTTGTAGGAAGCTTGTTTTTGAAGCATCTATTTCAAGAGTGAGTCGTTTTATGACAGTTGTCACATGGATGAAGATCAAAACAATGATCTTTCATATGGCCAATTTGGTCACAATGTTGGCATTCAACATTCTATTATGGATGTTATGGAAGAGGAGCAGGATCTGGAACAACTAAAGATGAATTGTCATAAAGAAATCCAACACTCTAAAACTGGATGGGCTTTGAGTAATCTGGAATATGAAAGGACACATCCTTGTCATATCCAAGACCAGTGATGTGCTTATAATGGAAAATCTCTTCTCAAGTTCTAATGATGGGCTTGGGAAGCATATGTTGAAGTTTTGCTTATGCGTGGAACTTTTCTCTTGAGATGGGTACTGCATCTGAATTAATCTTAATCTCATTGATATGATTACTTTCTAGCACTTGATGGGAGTTTGTCTCATTTTTCTGAACAAAAATAGATTTAGAATGATAACTCTTCTATTTTAATTCTTCTTACTGAAATTGAGATTCTAGTTGCAAAAAATCACTCTTTTCCTGTGCATTCTACAGACAGGTTTTGATATCAGAAAGATTTTCCTTCTTTGTGTTTACCATCCCATCGACAGTGGACTGTATCAAAGTATTTAATAAGTATAATACATCATAAATTAGAGCCATTTTTAGGAATTTAACACAGAGACTCAATGTTCCAATCAATCAGCAGCAATCACTGTAATGCACTTCACATGGTGGTTGAATGAAGGTTCCAATATTCAATATATATCCTAAGCAACTATACCTAAACCAACATTCACTATATAAATCTTAAGCACTCAGAAAGCCACATTCATTATAGTTTAACGCACATATAATTTCACATATAGAGTTCTTTCAATGCATTATACACCATCCTTTAACTAAGGCAACAAAGAGCACGAACATGTGAGGCTCTAACCATACACAAAAAAATAGCATACTAAACTAGTGTCCAAGCTAAATCAATGTACGAAACTAGTTTAGCGACGTACCATTCCACCCCACTAAAATGAAATACTGGAAGGAAAAAACATACTGAGAACAAGTTAATATGGTGGTTTCATACTGCACTCAACGTGGCTCAGTTCCCTGGTTTGGAAAAGCTTCCGATGTGTAGCACCACAAATTTTAAGCTGCACAATGCTTAGCTCCTTATGAATTGCCTTCAACTACAAGTATGGATTTGAATCTTAATGACAATTCACTTCTTAGACATAGGGCACCTTTGTCCTTTGTCTTTATGCTTATAATTGTGTCATTGATATTTTAGAGAAGTGTAGTACATGATACACAATTGAATACAAGGATCACAATTATTAATATTTAGTGGTCTTAAGGAAGCTTCTCTGGAAGGTTTTAACTTATATCAAAGAGATATGTCACTGCAACTAGTTTCAAGTCCACTGTGATAAGGCCATATAGGAGAATGCTGTTTCTAACTTATTTATAGCTTCAAATCTTACACAGAGGTTGACCAAGGCAAAACCACACTACACAATTAGAAGTCCTAGTGCATAAGCAATATGTCACATTCTATTGTTTCAATGAATTTAATGTTGAGTTTAGGGCTTTGTTGTTGTGGGTCTAGCCTTAGAGAAACACTAAATCCACAAGTGTGTCAGTGAAAAAAGAGATTCGATGCCATAATGTTTGAAATGAACAAAAAAGTACCATAAATAAACCAATAAATTCACCAAACTAAGTGCCCAAAATATTGTTGAATAAGGAAGTTATAAGACAAATTAGGTCATTGATGAGATTGCATACCTCTTCGTTGGTCTGAGGGGAGCCAATATACAAATATGGATGATATTAGTTCTGTTATAAAGTATGCAATGATAAAAAAGTCCCTTCATTGTTCTTTTGGTCACTTCCTGTGATATGATAGAACAAACCCATAAAATATAAACTTCACACAAAATAATCCTCTTGCCTGATCTTCTTTATTTCCACAGGGCCATAAATTTTCAAGTCATAAACTCAAGAGCTTATCGTTGAATCGATAGAGTAAACTTGCAGAGATCCAGCCATTAGGAAGGCAGAGAGACAAAGTTGAGAAACATTACCTCTCTCTTGACAAATGCTTAGAAAGACACAAATCAACAAGCTTCATTGAGACAAAGAAGAACATGTTTACACAAACTACAAAAATAAGTGGCTTGCACAAGATTGAGCAAATTACAAATGAACTTGCTCTGATACCATGTTCAACACAAAAATCGCAAAGACAAGAGATATGTAAGATCAACCTTGAATATATTATTATTCACAATGATACATATTTATACAAGTCTAGCGACCCTTGTTTTCATACTCCAAGTGGTCTCTTGGACATCCTTTGATTGTTCATCTTCCACACCAACCCTTAGAGGATTAGGTGTCCAACATCAACCATATTTATTTTAGTGTTTATAATATGTATCTTAGGGTTTATATACCTTTGGTTTATAATATTAGTCCCTTGGCTTTAATATTATTCCATTGGATTCATAATCCTTTGGGGTTTTCGTATTAATCCCTTGGGTTTATAAATCTAATGGTTAAACCATGGTTGAGCATGGTCCAACGTCACATTGCGACAAAGATTGCTAATATAAATATTGCTAATTATTGATTATAGATCAATTAAATAATTCATTTTTATTTCATTCATTATTAATTAATTTATTAAATAATTGATCAATTCGTTAAATACTTTATTAAATAATTAATTAATTCATTTAATAATTAAACCCTAAGATAAATATTATAAACCCTAAAATAAACATGGTCGAGCATGATTAAACATGGTTGATTTTCATAAATATTTATATTTAATATCTAACAATATTAATAACATATTTTTAATTAAATATGATTATACTATATTAATCTTTATATTAATATTTATATATTAATATTTATTAATCTTTATATATTTAATTTGAGATTAATAAAATAATAATAATAATAATAATAATAATAGTAAATATTAGTTTTATTTATTATTATATATTAATTATTAATAATAATCATAAGTATACGCCTTCAACATATATCAACGACATTTATTAATTTTGTTATGCTAGTATAGTGGTCGATGAACTGAAAGTATGCTAAATCCACTCCAACATTTCATTTACTCGATTCTTCGCTTCTTGAAGAAGTTTGGTGTAATGTTGCATGACATTGATCTGCGACTATGAATTTTGGTTTAACGTTCCTCATCTTTTCTAGAAATATATTTGTTTGAAACTCGTTGGAGAAGTGCACATATTTCTCTATCCATATATATATATTTTTTAATATAACTCAGATTTATTATAAAAGAAAATTAGTTCTCTAAAAACATTGTTTGACATATTTAAGGACTTACATAACATTAATACAATTGATGTTCATGAATTAGATTAAAATTAGGTTATATGTTTTATATTACTTTAATATTAATAAGTTTAATTAAAAATACTAATATTATTAATTACATTAACATTTTTAATATAAATATACCCATATTAATACTAATAAATAATATTAAATCATGTTGATTTGCATATAAATGAAGAAAAATGACATTTTCAACATATATCAATCACAATTCTACTACATACATTTGTGCTAGTATAAACTTGATCCATAAATTATGTTATGAAAAAAATCTAATAATAACTTAAAAACCTTTCTAACCTATAAATTATATATATAAAATAAAACCATGTAATTTATATATATAAAACAAAACCATGTAACGTGTTTTGTGTATATATTTTATACTATATTTATTTATGTGAATCTTATAATTTAAGCAGTTAAATCTAAAAAAGGTAAGGTAGACATAGGGTGTGGCCAATTTTTATTTATAAAAAGGTTTAAGTAAATAAAAATTAAATAAAATTATTATACGAGTGGCTGGCTGAGCCGTTTAGATTGACTATTTAAGCTTTGAAATTTGTATGGACTATTTTTCCCTTCAAAAATCATTTTTCATAAATTCCCATCCATCTAACAAACCCCAAAGAAGGTTCGCACGTATTTACGCATGGTCCTATTCGTAGTAATTTGTTTTGGTCCAACTCTTAAGTTTGATTATAATATTAAACATGAATTGAATTAGCTACGTTGTACTCAAATAAACGTAAATGAAATTAGTTCCCATGAAATAGAGAGATTTGAGAGCTCCAACATGTTCGGTTAAAATATGACAAGTTTTGTTCTATTTAGCCATTACTAAAGATTTTGACATAATTTGGAAAGGACAAAGTTCCTCAATTTATCGGAATGGATAGTTAAGTTTCGTAAAATTATGATTTTTATAAAAATATTTAAATTTTTTACGAGTTTTAGTGGATTTGATTATATATTTTTATTAATTTGAACTTTATATAAGTTAGTGTTAATATTAAGCAAGTTAGTATTAGTTAAATAATTTATGATTTAATAAGTATTTATTTATATAATATGTGTTTTTAAAAAGTATTCACTTTCTCACTATGCTTGGACACACAATATGAGTTTTGCAAAGTAAATTTGGTAACATGACTTTTAAGTTTCTCGCTATCGTAGGAAGCATGGATGTAGTCACCCTAACTTTCAAATAACTATATGTCGAACTCAACTCCAATAATTACAACATTCACTGGAATTACACAACACTAAATTTTCCCCAAAATAACTCCTCCATTATTGTTAGGTAAGAACTGCCAAGTCCCAAATGATCTCCTTAATATAGTCCTAGAATTTGTAGACACCACCTTCAATAGTATGCGTACAAAACTATATGTATACAGATATAAAATACCTTTTTTTGGATATGCTAAACTACAAAGGAGGGAGCTCAATAAATGTAATCTTAGTGTTGACTTTGTTAGAAATAAATGAAGAAATGTAATTGTTGGTAGATTGTTACATTATTTTCAACAAATTTGATGATATAGTATGAAACAAAGAATACTTAGTTATATAGATGTCTCAATTACAACTTCATTTTTTAAGGGATCTATTGATCTCTAGAAAGCTTATATATATGCATGTAACTTTCCCTATTCAACAGAGATCAATCTATTTCTACATACAATTCCATTTGGTGTATGTTTTTAATTTCTTTTATGGTATTAGAGATTAGTGTCAGAAGCTATGAGGAAGAGGTGCTTTATGAGAAGAGTACTAAACAATTTTGAGAGTGATAAAAGCCACCATGGCGTGATAGAGTTTTTGCATAATGTGAGGAGCTAGATGTTATCTAGAGGATTCAATACTGACAAAGGGGGACACCAACAAGAGAACTAATGCAAGAGCATCATGACCATGATTGTGGGTGAGCTAGAAACCACAACCAGAAAAACCAAATATGATCACTAGCGATGATGCACGGGAAACAAAAAACTATAGGCACAAATACTAGTGAGGAAATAATACTTGACAAACCATGTAGGAGAAAAGGCTTCTTGGCGAAATGATGGATATAATGGTTCCTGACCCATATATTATTGTGGATTGTGGTTTTTTTATACAAACTTCAACTTATATTTATGGTTGCAGGTACATAATGGAATGTAGAGAAGATTGAGAAGACCAAAGGTCACAAATCAAAATAGAGAGTAGTAAAGACTAAGAATGAGAAATGCAAAGATGGATAAGGGACAAGTATAATGAATATTTTTCATTAAGGAGAGGGCATGAAAGAATAATTCATACTTGTAATAATTAATGAATATATGATAATGTGTTAGATTATTCTAGAAACTTTACTTAGGAATGAGATATGTGAGGGACTAAGATTTCTTTAGATATTTATGGGAATATTTAGGAACAGATTTTAGAAGATATTATGGAGATAGTTATGCATTTGGTTTGAACAGAATATCTAATTTTGATGATGATCATCTATAGTTATATAAGTGACCATTTCTAGAAGAGCGGGGGAATTAAGGATTGATGACTTAATAAACAAATTTCCCTGTGGGGTCATGAGTTTATATATTAGTGTTCCTTTCTTTGATATGAGCTTATGCACATTATAGGGTGTTTGTAGATTAGAGTTAGGAGTGGCATCAATAAGAAATTGTTATGCATTCATATGTCTTATAGATTGAGTGTGTTGAATGGTGTGTTTGTAAAAAGATTGTGAAAAATTATGTATACTAGTAAGATTACTAATGTAGATCATTCCCTCTTGATTATTTCACTAATCATTGATGTAAAAAAAAAAATATTATCTAAATGAAGCAAATACGTTATATGGATTGAATTATATAAATTGGAAGTTTAAGATATAAAATTTGTTGGAAGGATATAATGCACAGGTAATTTTGAGTGGAGTTGAAGCTAAGCCAACGGCTCATATGGCCTTGGTTCATGATAGGGAGAAAAGAGAAACCAATGAAAAGGTTCTCTCGAGAATGTTTGTGAAATAAATATCATTCTACATTGATGCGGGAGCAACCAGCAACTAAGTGAGCAAACCTGGACCAGAGGATCAGAATAGAGAAAAGCTTGTTTTAAAGCAGAAAAGCGAATTTAAAGCGGATAATTTAAAGCAGATAAGATGGATACAGCCATGCACGCTTTTGGAGAGATTTCATTGTAGAAAAACTAGGAGAAAATCTTATCAATTCTTCCTAATGCATCTTATATAAATGTAATGTGATAGGGTGTGAGATATATCTTATTTGTGAGTAAAATAGTGAGTGAGCAAGATGTAGTCGATTGTGAGCGGGTTTTAAGGCTGAAATGCCTTAGCCTGGAATGTAATTTGTTATGTATATATATATGAAACGTGTTCTAGTATTGAGTACACCTACGCCTGTGTGTATGGTATAATTAAGTTAAATCTTGTGTTAAAGCTTGTTGATCCAAATATCATGTATCTGTTATATGTAAATGTTTGTTAAAGACAACATGCAACGCAGAGGAAGATTCTGATGATGATGGAGAGATGAATGCTCTACCAGCGAAGAAATCACGAAGGAAACAGGCTCCAGGATCTTGTTTTGTTAAAGAAATTGGGATTTGGGCAACCCCCAAATTCTCATTTTCATCAGGTGGTATTAGAGCAGTAAGATTCTGCGGAAAGAGGTACAGTTGAGTTAAAGATGAAGAGTTTATGGTCTTGCTATTGTGCAGATGGCGGCGACGGAAGGTGAGAAGATTTGCAGCAACCTAGAGGAGGCTGTTACTGTAGAGGTTGGTTGCAGCTCACAGAGTTCTAGTGAAAGAATGCAGTGGATAAAAATTGATATTATGAAGACCAAAAGCATATGACCAGGAGGTCATAAATTTTTGTGCCTCGGGAGTCTAATGCGGGAGAAACCAACAACTAAGTGAGCAAACCTGGACCAGAGGATCAAAATAGAGAAAAGCTTGTTTAAAGCAGAAAAGAGAATTTAAAGCGGATAATTTAAAGCAGATAAGATGGATACAGCCATGCACACTTTTGGAGAGCTTTCATTGTAGAAAAACTAGGAGAAAATCTTATCAATTCTTCCTAATGCATCTTATATAAATGTAATGTGATAGGGTGTGAGATATATCTTATTTGTGAGTAAAATAGTGAGTGAGCAAGATGTAGTCGATTGTGCGCGGGTTTTAAGGCTGAAATGCCTTAGCCTGGAATGTAATTTGTTCTGTATATATATATGAAACGTGTTCTAGTATTGAGTACGCCTACGCCTGTGTGTATGGTATAATTAAGTTAAATCTTGTGTTCAAGCTTGTTGATCCAAATATCATGTATCTGTTATATGTAAATGTTTGTTAAAGATAGCATGCAACACAGAGGAAGATTCTGATAATGATGGAGAGATGAATGCTCTACCAGCGAAGAAATCACGAAGGAAACAGGCTCCAGGATCTTGTTTTTTTAAAGAAATTGGGATTTGGGCAACCCCCAAATTCTCAGTTTCATCATACATACAAGGGAATGTAGGACATCAATTAAGACATGGAAGGCATTAAAAGGTTTATATGAAATAGTAAATAGAATTAGAGTGCTATTTATTAAGAGCAGGCTTCTTTCAATTAATATCGAAGAAAATGAAAACGTTATTGATTATATGTCTAGAATTAAAGGTTTAAAAGATAAGTTAGGTAATATTGGCAATGAAGTATCATATAATGAGCTACATAATATAAAATTAAATAGCATATTGCATGGATATCACATGGATATCAAGTACTTCCATCATCCATGCAGTGAGATAGAAAACACCTTTGTAAGATCACTTGATAGGGGTCCTTATTCAAGTAGAGGAAATGAGGAATAATGTTGACAATATATTTCAAAATCTAATCCAAGATTTAAGGGATAAGGTCAAGCAGCGATATAAGGGAAAGTTATTACTAAAGAACAAAGGAGGAAAACCTCACATGAAAATGCATCAAAGTGACATTTTATAAAAGACAACTAAACATGCGAAGAAGAATGGTACATGTAACTATTATGATATATTTTGACACTAGACTTATAAATGAAGGGAATGGGAGATTTATGAATTCAATATAGAAAATGAAAAGCAAATTTATTAAGAGAAGCAAAAGTAAATGAAAATATAAAAAAATGTAGATATAGCTCTAGCAATAGAAACTAAAATATCTACTCATATACCTTACCACACATACTATTTTAAAATATATAATGACAAATTAATAATACTTAAAATTGATTTAAGTAATTATAAATTTTATGAAATAAACCACTAAAGTAATGTATTCATACAATGTTTCATGAAGCAAATAAAAAAATAATATATATACTAAAGATTAAGGAAAATGTGTACTCCTGGATTTGAGTAATGACAAATTAATGTTTGAAAATTGAATTTGTAAAATGTGAAGCGAAATGGATCATCACGTGTGAGTCACGGCGTAAGGAATGGTAGTGGCAGGCCTATACGAAGTTGGTGTAACTTTTGGACGAGTCATGGTCATCACAGTTTCACGTCACATTCGCTTGGAACGCGGTCCAAGAAAAAAGTAATGTAACGTGATCATCCCGGCTACATGTCACATTGGCGGGGCACGATTAGTTAGAAGAAAATAACTATTAATAGTGCGTCGATATTTCACACAATTATATATATATATATATATATATAGAATATATATATATTATATATAATATATATATATATATATATATATATATAATATATATATATATATTATATAATAATAATATTATTTATTTATAATTATAATTTAATGTAGTCATCCCGGTTACATGTCACATTGGTGTGGCACGTTTAGCTGGAAAAAAATAATTGTTAGTAGGGCGTCGATATTTCAACAGAAAAATGACACTACTTATTTTCACCCTATCTTTTATTTCAAACTTTGTATGTCCATCCCATTATAAATAAATAAGCGTGTGGCCCCAAGGAATTAGGCTGTTCATTTATATAGGTTATGCAATGAATCTTTATTTCTACATTCAATTGATTTAGTTCGCTGATAGGCAGAAGGAATTGATTTATTTCTACATTCAATTTATATTGTATGCTTTTATTATGCCTATGCTTATGTTATGGACACGTTATACCGAGGGATATATTAGCAAAATGAAAGAAGTGTGTTCTACGACATGCTAGGATAACCATGGATAAGACACTAGAATCAAGGTTTCTTGATAATGATAGTGTGGTTTTGGATGTGTGGTACTACTATTGTGCATATGTTATATATGTTGCATCTATGATGTGTGCACATGTGGCGTTGTGTATATATAGTGTGTGTACATGTTGTTTATGCAATGTTATGTACAGGATGTCACATATGATGTTATGCGCATGATTGGATATGTAGTGATGCGTAAATATGATGCTATGTACATGTTTGATCCAGGTGGCTCCAGAGACACATAGAGGACAAAGAGGGATTATGGAAGCTCAAAAATCAAAGTGATTTGAATTCTTTTGAAATAGGACCAGAGCATAGATCTTGTTGTCCTGATCACAACGATGTGAATGGTTTGTCAATCTGAGCTCGTATGAGGGAGAACGAGGCAGTCAAAGTTTTGGTCAAAGTTGGGTTGTGGGCCAGGTTTAAGTGTCCTACAAATTCACCATCAACTGGCATGGGAACCTAGCTCCCGAAAACAGGTGAAATTGTGGCCTCTTTAAATTGCCCAATATCACTTATTTTGGAAATATTTGAAAATGACTAGGGTGGTGAGGGTGGTGGCCCGCCACTCACACACACACATATATATATATATGGGTGGCAGGCCACCACCCTTGCCACCCACTGGCCTGTTTGAATATGTATAAAAAAAACAATTTTTAAAATAGGCCAACATGCCATGACCCCCGTCGGCCACCCCTCAACCACCATGTAACAAAAAACATATATTAATGGGGCAGGCGACCATGACCCCGCCGCCCTCGAAACCTCCATTGTACATATGTATTAACATATGGGGGGCGGGCAATCAACCCTACCGCCCCTCCACATTACTCACATCAAACAGCTGGTGGAAGTTTGGGGAGTAGGCCACCCGACCAGCGGAACCACCCCCATTACACTTTAATTCAACAGTTTTATAACAAAAAAATGAGGGGCATGATTTGATCCCCCGACCCCTCCTCAACCATCCTCCAAACTTAACCAATGCGCCAATGGTCCTCTTTGGGACATCCGCCCACAAAAAAATATATAAACCCTCATTTCGTTAGTGTGCTCAAGTAGAGGAGAGCATGTTTTTCGATACATATTACTTTTTTATTAATGTGTAGGTGGAACCATGAGCCCAGAGAAGAGGCAGGTGGAACCATGACTGAGCCAAATTTCTAGGAGGGCGAAATTTTGCCAGTGTCCAAATTGGACAAATTTTATGTCGATCTTACACCTCTCAGCGACACGAACCTGATGATGCAATCAGAATTTTGATTTGAGCAGCAACATCAAAGGACCCGGAGGAGGGAATCTTTGAGGAATCTAGGGGGAATCTAAAAGATTCCTTAAGCCCTAGATTTTCACTCTCTCAAAATTCAGAAATTTGACAGTCAATTTCACACTATTCGATGCCACAAATCTGATGGTGCATTCAGATTTCCCATTTGATCATTTCATTTTTCGGCCACTTTTCTAAGTGGGATGCAGATGTCAGCATTCAATGTGCAAGCAACCATTTCCATGAGATTCGACGCCATGAGATTGATGGTACGACCAACTTCAGTAGATTGACATCCTTTTCTTCAGATGGCCCTAGGATGTGAGGTATATGCAGTGTGTTCATGTACTTCTTTTTTCTATGAGATGCATTGTGCTGCATAGATCCCTGTTTGATGGTTGATGTGGGATCTTGTTTCTTACTTGTTTCATGATTCCTACTTGACGTGATGTGGAATCATTTATGGGATGTACTTGTTGTCATGATTCGTCATGTTTTGTTTGAGATTCCTTTGTCGTTATGTTGATGGGATACTCATTGTCACCATGTATGTTTGCATTGAGATCCCTTTTATGCCATGTTGGTGGGATGCTCATTATCACATGCATGAGTTTATGTCATACTGATAGGAGTCCTTTTTTTGAATGAGAGTGATCCGGGTTCGGGTGTGAAGAAGGAGCCTTCCAAGATCTTTTACTTTCGTGATGTGTTAAAATAGCTTTTTAAAAGAACATTAATGAATACATCTGCATGTAGAAAAGAAGAGGAACATATCAATCACCAACACATGAAAACATGAGCCATTGATAACGGAGTTCGTCCAATATGGACTACGCCTCTAGGCCCCGGTGTGAAGATGGTGTAGGCCGTTGCATTAAGTGTTGTTAATAATGGTGATGTACACAGAGATGATGTCTCGATCATACAAGGAAAAATTCCCTCACACAGGAGTAGCTCTAGGAGATGTTCCAAAACTAGAACTCTCAATCAAAACTCCTATCAGTATGAGACAAAAAACATGCATGGTGCGCATCCCGCCAACATGGCACAAAAAGGATGTCAAAGAAAAACACATGCATGATGTCAACAAGAGTATCCCAACAACATATAACAAGGGATCTCACGCTTCAAATTACATAGATAACCATAAACACAAAGATGCAGCAGAAATAATACTTCATTTCATTAATGTAAAATACTGAAATATGCTTACAAACAGAGATGGAAATAAACTAGCTAGGGCGATGGTAGCTTATCTCTAAGAAGAGGTGTGGCACCTACATGCCTCTAAACTGCCTTACAATGAGGCTCAAGGGCCTTTTTATTATTGAACAATAAGAGAAAACCCTAAACAACCAAAACCCTAACCTGAGGAGATGTAACACCAAGAGTTTGTGGGCCCCATTGGGGTGAGTTGGACAGCCAATTTCCCAGGGTCGTGACTTGGTCATATGATCTCCATTTCATGTGCATGATAACCCATTGGAAAGATCTCTCCGAGGACTACGACAAAAAAGATGATTTTCGGCAGAAAATTGTTGCGGTAGAATTCCAAGAAAACGTCGTTTAGGGCCTCAAAACGGCTTCAGAATTTTAGGATTTCAAAAGCTGCTAAAATAGTAAACTGTGCTACAATTAAGGAAACTGAAAAACTGAAAGAAGCAATGGTGGGGGTGCAAGTGGAATTGGTGGGTGGCCACCAATATCCACCTGGATCATTCCTCCCCCCTTAGGAAGCAATAGTCCCCATTGCATTGAGTTCCTCCATGAGATGAGGAAACTTTTTTTGAACTTGGTCCCTGGTGAGCCACTTGCCCTGGTGAAGGAGTTGGCCTGCTATGACAACTCGATACAGTTGGATTTTCTGCTGGTGAGTGTGCTTGATTTGTGTGTCCATGATCTGATCAGTTGTAGCTTGTTCCATTCAATATGGATTTAACTCTATGGGTGTCAGATGTTCTGCAATGTCAGATATGTCTAGTAATGGTGGAAAGTATGGCCGAAGGTAGTCCACATTGAACACTAGGTGCAGGACAAGGAACGGGGCAATGCTGAGCTCAAATGCATTGTCTCCCATAGCCTTTCTAATGGTGTAAGGACCATATCAGAGTGGTCTGAGTTTCCAATAGGCTCAGGTAAGGCGTTCCTTTTTCAAATGCAAACAGACTTTGTCACCCACCTAAAACTTGTGTGGCACCTGATGTTGATCATGTTGCTGCTTGTTCTTGGCATTTGATTTCTCCATAATTTCATGGACTTGTTGGTGAATATGTTGTATGTGCTCAATGAAGTTGTTTGCTTTATCTATTTTGGACTGGACATGACTCGAATCTGTGTGAGTAGCTGCAAATGGCATGGCGACATCAATAAGACATAGTGGTTGGAATCCCAAGCCCACCTAAAAAGGGTTATGGCTAGTCGAGCTATGGAGAGCCCAGTTGTAGCTGTTCTGAACGTAGGGGAGGATCTCATCCCATGTGTGTGGATTCTTTGAGTTGTACATGCACAGAATGTGTACGATAATCTTGTTGACAACCTCTGTCTGGCCATCAGTTTGAGGATGGAAGGTTATGGACTTAGTGGGTTTGGTGTCTAGCATCGACTAGAGACTGGACCAAAATGTACTGAGGAACCTACTATCCCGATCAGAGATGATAGACTATGGGATCCTAAAGTGTACCCACACTCATTCAAAGAAGAGTTTAGCAGTTGCTTCGACTGTGATATTCTTCTTGCAGGCTGCCATAATGGCCATCTTCAAGAACCTGTCAACGACCACAAAAACATAGTCGTTTCCATTCTTAGTGGAAGGAAGGCCTGACATGTAATCCATGAAGATGGATTCCCAAGGTCAACTAAGGGTAGGCATCATGGTATAGAGGACTTGCTTCTTGATGGTCTGTTTGGCAATGGTGCAGACAGTGCATGATTTGTTGTACTTCCCGACATCCTATCGAAGATTCGGCCAATAGAAATACTTCTGCAGTACTGCCACTGTTTTCTCGACCCCGAAATGCCCAACAACTTGACTGTAGTGTGCTTCCAAATCATCTTGGCACGCTATCTTGAAGGAACACAAAGGTGACCCAGGTGGCATAACATGCCATCCTAGAGGTGAAAATATAGAACATGCTGACCCTCCAGGAGTGTTTGGTATGTGTGGCAGAATTCTGGGTTGCTTTTTTAGAAAAGTGGCCAATTAGAAGTTTGTGCCCACAAGAGTTGAGCACGGTGGTTAGCGCCATGATCGGTGGTCGACTGAGGCAATCTGCAACATTATTGGTGCTTCCCTTCTTATACTTGATATTCAAATGGAATTGTTGCGGGTATGTGGACAACTTGTAATGGTAATCATTTTGCAATTTCCCTTGGGTTTGTATGAACTGTAGGAGTTGGTGGTCTGTGTGGATGACCGTTTCCTTCCCCAAAATGTAATGCTTCCATTGTCGGCAGGCTTGGACAATGGAATGCATCTCTTTGTCATAAGTGGGATAATTCTGGACTGTGTTTGACAGTGTATCACTGTGATATGCCACTGGATACCCGTGTTGAGTACGGATTGCCCCAATAGCATAGTCAAAGGCATCTGTCTCAACCTCAAATGGTTGTTTCAAGTCTAGTAATGCGAGCACTGGTGCTGAGAAGAGGTGATATTTCAGCTCTGTGAATGACTTCTATTGAGATTCAAACCACAAGAATTTTTCTTTCACTCCTCCCTTGCTGACTTGACTGAAGGGCCAAGTGATATGTGAAAATCACAACAGAAACCTGTGGTAGAAGTTGGCAAGACCTAGAAAGCTGCGGAGCTCTGCCAAAGTTGTTGGAGATGGCCAATCTCGAATGACTTGGATCTTGGATGGATCCACATGCACCCCTGTTCATCAATAATGTATCCCAAATACTGAACTTAGGTCATGCCAAAAGTGAATTTCTCCAAATTGGCACATAAATTGTGTTGCCGCAGTGTTTGGAGAACCTGTCAGATGTGGTGAGGTGCTCTTCCCAACTCTGGCTGAAGATTAGGATGTCATCCAAGTATAACACTGCAAATGAGTTGGTGAATGGCCGCAAGATGTCATCCATTAGCCTCATGAATGTTGCAGGAGCATTCGTCAATCCAAAAGGCATAACCAACCATTCGAAAAGGTCTTCCTTGGCTTTGAAGGCAGTCTTCCACACATCAGAGGGTTCGATTGGTACCTGGCGATATCCTGACTTCAAATCGATCTTGCTAAAATATTTTTCCCCCTTCAGTTGGTCTAGGAGGTCATCAATCCGTGGGATCAGGTACCTATTATGGACATTGATCTTGTTTAGTGCCCGATAGTCAATACAAAGTCTCCAAGTCCTATCCTTCTTCTATACCAACACGATCGGGCTCCTACAGGGAAATGAACTCGGACGATGTGACCTTTCTATAGCAGCTCCTAAATCTGCCTCTTGATTTCATCGCTCTCCAGAATGGAGCACCAATAGATTGGTCCATTGGGCAGTAGCTCACTTGCGGTCATATTGATGGAGTGCTTGCCCTGACAGTGCAGAGGAACCCCTGCGGGGGAGGTGAAGATGTCCTCGTACTCCTCCACAACCTTGTCCATATACAGTTGTCGTGTGGAGGGGCCTTTTCTAGAGGTCGTGGCCACCATCTTCTTATTTCCTTGAGGGCGTATCATCAGGAAAACAAATTTCTCGGTTTTGGAAATGAGCTTACTACATTGTTTTGTAGTAACCAAAGAGATGGCGGTAGGCAGTGCTACCTCTGGTATCCTATACAACTTGTTTCCCAAAGTAACAATAACAGCACGAGGCCTTGATTCATACACAACATGTCACTTCCACAAGAATTGTTGTCCTAATAATACATCAAAAACTTCAAGGGGAGTAATGTCGCACAATACCTCATCCATGAAGGGCTTGATGTTGTATGGAAGGCGACACTACTAGCTCACACGAAGATCCATTCCTTGGTGAAGCCACCTAATGGTGTATGGTTGTGGATGTGCTGTGGTCGGTAAGACCAACCACTTCACGACCTCTCCCAAAATGAGGTTCTTTTGGCTCTTGTTGTCAATAATGAATAGTAGCAGGGAGCCTTTTATGCACATCTAAGAGTGGAAGAGACGCTCCTCCTCCTCTCGATCTTCGGGTTCCTCCTTCCGGATCTTCGTGGTGGAAACGGTGGCATTGGGCTCTACATCGATAATCTGCTTCCCTTTGTCATTCCCCTTATCGGGTTGTGACTCAAAGTCGGAAAATGCATCTGATTCTGAAACCTTTAGCTCAGCCACCAGTGACTGCTTGGCCCGACACTCACTTGCGTGATGGGTGGAGATCTTATGGAACTCACACCACTTTCTCGTGTCCTTTTTGGGCTTCGCGGCACTGTTCTTTGCTTGCAACTTCGGCGGGTTGTCTTGGGTTGCCCCACCTTGCCTTTGTCCTTTGTTCTGCGGTTGGCGACACCTTTCCCTTGCTTCAGATTCGTAGATCCAAATTCTTGCT
>APFE031692857.1:0-12824 GCA_000404065.3 Pinus taeda
TTGCATTGAGGAATATACACATTAGCAGAACAAAACTGGAAGAAGTATTCTGGAGATGTAAGGTGGCTGATTCGATGAACTCCGCACTGACGCTCAAAGGGAATAACGTTCAAAATTTTACTTCTCATCTAAATATCTCCAAAATCTCTCATTCGTGTGGCACTTCCAAGCTTTGCTCACTCTAACTTGATGGTGTAAGACTGAAGGGGATTGAGTTAGTGAGATTGGGGACCAAACAGAAGTATTTATACCCAAGCTTCCATCAAGCTTCTGTTGGCTATGTGTCAAGTGCTCCACAGATCATGTTAGAGAAGCAGAGGGAGTAATGGACCACTCCAGGAGCTCCCAACAAGAAATTAATTAACTGCAGATGGTTTCCGTAATTGAAGGAATCGGTGGCAAACCGTTTCCAAACCATCGACGGCTGAACGATAGTCGGTTTCTAAGTTTCTAAATAGTCAGCCACCGTTATGGGAGCCATAAAGGGAGCTAACATTTGCCACTCATCTAACCTTCCTCACTTGTTAAGTCAACAAAACTATAGTGATCTTGGAACATTTATTTCCCTCCTTTTTAATCATAGAAATGAAATTTTAGAGATTAATGTTTGATAGACTGCATTGCTCATCGTCGTAATCGTCGTCGTCGTCATTTCTCAATCACTAGATAACAAGAATTAGAATGGGTGGCACAAGAAAGAAGAATAAACTGTAATTAAATAATTGGAATTACCCTCTTAAATTAAGGAACCACTACGTTATATATTAAATTAAAAACAAACACCTTATATATTAAATTAAAAATGAACACATAATTTAAAATTAAAAAACATTAAAAAACAAAAAATCCTCTCGTAATAAAAAATAGATACATAAAATGAAATACTATTGGTCATTACAAATTAACTTTGTACCTCTTAAATAACCTAGGTAACGTCCATCAATTATAAACGCTTCTTATATAGTAAATTAAAAACGAACACGTACTTTTAAATTAAAAATTTAAAAATGCTTTAGCACAAAAACAGAGATACATAAAATGAAATTAAAACATAGATACATAAAATGAAATACTATTGTCCCTTACAAATTAACTTTGTACCCCCAAATCAATTATTTTTATAAATTAACTTGCTACGCAAAGTCTATCTTTACGATTTTAATTACAAATTACAAACTAGTCCATTGGACATTAAACTTTTAAATATAATCGAATCTCTTATAGTTTTCCAAATTACAGAAATAGCGATTGTTCAAACGCCACGTAGCTTCGATGAGGATTCTTGCCTTTCGACGGTAGTGAGTGGTCGCTAGAGCGCAGTCATTTATTTGCAAGTGGGCCGTTGAGAAAACCGGTGGCCTGTCATTCTCGTCGTAGTTAGCTCCCCGGTATGTCGAAGGGGTAATTTTGAAGGCCACAAATGCCAAAAAACATGAGGTTCGGGCAACTGTATTTCTCGAAGTCTGTTTCAGGTCCCCCTTGCCTGCTGTAGCAAATAGCGAATGGCGGTTGTTGTACTGCTTTATTTCTCACCACAAGTGGGACGTTCCTCTTTCATTTCATAAACCCTGATAAGGAAGGAACGAATTTCCAGCACCCTACATCTCCTTGGTATTCACAGGTTCTGAGATCGATCCTCATCCGCCGCTGGCAATGGATGAGACCAAAGAAACCGCAACGAAGCGTCATCCGCCGCTGGCAATGGATGAGACCAAAGAAACCGCAACGAAGCGTCCTCTGGAATCATCATTACCTTGGATTACGAATAGAGAGGAGGCGGAGGTGGAGGCTTATTACCTCAATCCCATTCCGAAGCGGTCTTGCACGACCAGAGACGGCGACAGCTTCGAAGAATTCTTCGCTTTGTTGCAACGGATTGAGGAATCACACAGGTATTGCTCCAGGACACGGAACGACCTCAACCGCCAAGAGTCCAAGGCTTCCTGGCGCCCGTCCTTCGAGTGGGAGGATTTCTCAAGTCGCGGGCATGGAACGCGCGACGTCAAGTCCCGCTTGTCCGCCTTGAAGGCCAGCGATAGGCGCGTCGAGGACAAAAAAGTCGTTCGCCACGCGAGTAACAATCAGGAATCAGTTTATAAATGCCACAGTTCCAGTAGGTATCCGGTTTTTGGAGATAAAGTAACAGGCGGCAATTACAGGCCGAACTGTTACCAATATGGCCAAATGTCCTAAACGTCCACATGCAGATTTAGCATAAGTATGTATATAATCTCTGATGTTATTTTACATCTAAATCATATCAGAAACCATATGTTTTGCATCTAAATTATATCATTGACTATAATTATCGTTTATAAATGCCCTCACATTTTTGGAATGAAAGTGCTGGTTTATTGCCTTGAATTCTACGTTATGTATTTTCATCTATGAAAAGTTCTTATTGGTTTGGAATAGTAATAATAAAGAATGAGTATAACTCGCCAATATCTAAAACTCGTGCTTTAATTTGTGATTGCAATGATATGTACTTGCTGTGTGAAATTTTGGAGAAATATTTGGCATTTCCCAGAATGTGTGTTGTGATTGTATAAATGTAACCATATATTTATATAGATAGCAGCTTCCACGTATTTAATCGGTGTGTAAATTTCAGTTTTTTTGGATATCTAAAACTGATCTGCAAAAGATAAATTTATATAATATAAACCACCTAAGCTTTCAAAATAAAAATGTTATAATAAAGATAATTAATTTGCATTTACAGGAGTATTAACGTTAAGCGAGAGAATTCACCAAATAATTTTATTTTTTATAATGTAAAACTGAAAATCCTGGAAGCCAGTCTACCACAAACAAGATTTGCAACATCAAAATGTCAAACGCTTCTTCAAATTCCGAATCAGGTATGAGCATTACTACCGTTTCGATTTAGTTTGCATCTAATACCTCTGACTTTAGAACTTGTATAATTTTTTGCGATAAATCTAGAAATCCCTGCGTTTGTTTGGGAATGTTTTGCTAAGACCATGTATTCTAGCTATATCGAGAGAATTAGTAACGTTTTGCTGAGATTTGCTTTTTATTTACCCGATTTGTAATCATGTTTATGATTTTTGTATTATTTTCAATAGTATTAATTTAGCATGTGTAGCCCTTTGGCAGGGACATTATAATGAACGTGGACATTAGCAGCATTAAGAGAGGCACGGAAGCATATACTGAAATCATTTTCAAATCTTTACATAAAGTTTAAAATACTCGCCCGTTAAAAAGCTAATGGACCCAATTTTGTTGCCTCCCACAAAATTTTAAACATCGAAATGTTAAATACTTCATTCAAATTCTGAATCAGGCATGAACATAGCGTTACGAGTCTGTGGTTTCAGTTTCGTTTTGCATTTAAAATTTTACCTCAAACAAATAATATGTTTACCTTTCACTCAAATACCGAACCAGGTACGAAAATTACAAACCGGTGATTACAATTTCGTTAGCACTTAATAGTTGTGACTAAGAACTTATATATGTTTTAAAATAAATTTAAAAATCCCTGCGTATGTTTTGCTAAAAAACTATATGTATTCTAGTTATTGAAAGAATCTAGTGATGTTTTTGCTAGGGATTGCATTTTATTTATAGGAGTTGTAGTCATGTTTAAGATTTTTGTCTGTGATTTTCAGCCATATTTCAATATTTGTTGGGAGAAAAGCTGAACGGTGAGAAGAGTAAGAACGACTTTGAGATGTAATTTAACGACTTTGAGATGTATCCCTAGGAAATGCGCGTTAAGGTAACGAAGTTCCTAAGCGGGAGAATGCTGAAGAATGTTTTGGAATAAGGGTTAGGAATTGTAATTATTGCCGTATGCGGAGTTGGTCGGAGTTGGTTAAACTGAGTAATTGAGTGTTTAAAAAATAATAATATTATTAATATAGATGACAAAAATCTAAAATCGATTAATTTGTAAAATAATTTATAATTTCAAAAAAATCTAATTAGGAAAAAGTTATTTGAGTTTTTATATAATCCTCCACATAGCTTGGAAAAAGTACAAAAGTTAGATGGTTTGTTAGTGGAATATGCTGTTTAAGTCGTCATTAGAGGGGTACTTAGTTGACTTTTTCGATTCCAAGCCGAGTCGTACCTATTTGGCGAAGTCCTATCAATTGAGTAGGTAGTCGACTTTGTCGATGCCAAGCCCAATCGACCCTTGTATGTGAAGATTATCAATTCAGTTGTCGGTAGACTTCTCAGTACCCTGAAATCAAATCGAGATATTTTTAATATTAAATAGAAAAATGATTGGTTAACAATTAAATGTTAACATTATGCAAACTTGTTTAGAAATTTATAGACTTTTAGTGCTTATATAATGATGTAAGAATAGAATTAAAAAATGAGTGGTTAACATTATTCAAACTTGTCTAGAAATCTATAGACTTTTAGTTCTTTATAGACTTTTAGTTCTTATATAATGATGTAAGAATCGAATTAAAAAATAAAATATTTAGTTTTAGGAAAACGTGTTTACTGTGCAATGATAAGTATTTCAACAGTGACAAAAAAATTTAAAATATAAAGTAGTTTTATGTAAATTTTAATTTTTTTCAGGAAAATCTCATAAATATAAACAAAATTAAGTATTTATTTAACTTCACCTAAGTCAATTGAATTTCTTATTATTTAACTTCACCCCAATCAATCAAATTTCTAATTATTTTGAATTTCTACATACAACACTTTTGTCCCTTTATTTTGAATTAGTGCAACATTTTTTTCTTATTATTTTGAAATCCTACATACAACACTTTTGTCCCTTTATTTTGAATTAGTGCAACATTTTTGTTTCGTTATCTTTGTGGAGGCTTCACAACAAAATTACTACATGCTCTCAAGTTTAGAGTTTTCTATCATATGACGTGTTATTTATATAACACTTGTCCATGATCATTTCAGACTAGTGTTGTATTTGTTGCACGACGTAGGTGTTGTACTCATGTTGTCTCTTAATAAAGCACCTAGGTTTCAACGTTCATAAGACCTTGGTGCTTTATAAAAATAATGATCATGCTATGTGCTTTTTAACGGACATTATGCCTATATATTATAGAAGTGCACAACAAGTATCAATCGACAAAATCAAGGAACTCTACTGAGTTTTAATAATGCTAAACCATGCTTGGATTTAGTAATAACCATCCTTCACTGATTATAAATGACGGCCATGCACCCAAACAAATTGATTAGAAACAATACTTTTCATCGTTTCTTCGTATCGCTTCAAAATTGGATCCTTCTTATGCCATAAGGATTTACTAGATCCTTATTAGTTTTCAAAAGTGTGATCGTCAATTTCCCGAAATGTGATCACTGGTTTTTAGAAGTGTGATCATGAGTTTTCAAAAAAGTGATTATGAGTTTCCAGTGGTGTCATTATCTGTCTCCAATAGTGTAACATGATGTATTTACTCAAACATTATGTATTTTGTCTAAGTGTTGTCACCAAGGTTGTCCCCCATCTCCATATAGGCCAAATTCTAGGAAATAGTGTGGTGTCATTATTTGTCTCCAATAGTGTAACATGATGTATTTACTCAAACATTCTGTATTTTGTTAGTGTTGTCACCTAGGTTGTCCCCCATCTCCATATAGGCCAAATTCTAGGAAATAGTGTGGACGACCCCACCTTCCTACACTCCTTTGGGCTTTCAAGCTACTTTTTAGGTAATAAGGGGTGAACCCTCACTATCTCTTAAAGCAAGACACCTAGAAGTGAAATTCCAATCTTTTAGATATTCTTCATCTCCGAGCAATTGCACCTTCTTGTAACACCCTCCTCCCACATCTACCCTAGCAACTGGCTAGCCAGGGAAAACATGCGACGAGAGACCACTATGATATGATTCAACTTCCTAAGTCCCATTAAGGAAGTGGAACCGATGGAAACACACCATACAGACATCCAACATCATCAACAGAACCCTCAAAGAACAAGTTAGCCACTCAGTTGGGCCATAGTCGCTCTCATGCTATGGGCAAGGGAGCGACCAACAACCTAAAGTCGTTCTCACAGGCCTACCTACCACCGACTACGGATCAAAATTGTCAGTGTTGTGTAAGCAACCCCAGGATTTAAGCCACCCTTTTAGGCTCAGAGCCCACGACATTGCCCATAACTGATTCATCTCTTCAAATTAGTAAAGTAAGAGGGAAATGAAAGTACTAAAGAAAATATTTGTTCAAGACCTTAACTGGATCCCTACTAGCCATGACAGGCATTTCGTTAAACATATCATCGACATGTAATCTTCAGGTGCAAATGACAGAGTTAAGTGTAGGGATCTCATACTTATTTGAGAAAAGCTATCAACCATTTTCCCCTCATGCCATTTTCTGCATTATCATCTATTAGGTCATAGACACATCATCCATTCACATACAAGTAAAAATAAAATGTGCATATAACCAGCATAATAGGAACAAAAATACAATAAATGTATCGGCCATTAGATCCATAAATACATTGATACCTTTACACATGAGAATCAAGGGAATGGATATCTCATTATTCAATGCACTAAACCAACCGGAGATGGGACTATCACGTTACACCTGAAGGGAGAATGGTTAAGCCAAATCTCTCTTCAACCATTCACCCTTGTGCCATATTCCAAGCATGAATGTGGGATCTCATAAAAACACATCAATAAAAACTCATCCAGGGCTTCCAGAGGCCATCCACCTCAACCCATCAAATGGTGATTCCACCTCACGGTCGAAGATCACCAAAACCTTCATCGAATTGGTCTTCATCCAAGCCTTCCAGGGCTTCTAGGGTATTTTTCCAACCAGGGCTTCCGAAACTAGTAACTCAACCCACATCTTATACAAGTCTTCCAGGACTATTAACTCAACCTAGCAAGGGCTTTGAAAGCATTTGTCTAACCAGGGCTTCTAGGACTAGTAACTCAACCCAAGTTGTTATAGGGCTTCCATAGCATTTGTTCAACCATGGGTTCCAGGATTAATAACTCAACCCAAGCTAAGGAAACATGAGAACCAACCAAAAACAAGCAATGAAAGTAAACCCATGATCACCATGGCTATCCAAGAAATGGCAAAGCTAGGCAATCCACTATCGATTTGGACAATCCTCCATGCTAATGACATCTCACAACCAAGAAACCACATGGATATGCCATGCATGCCAAAACTAGTGAAGAAATCACACATGCAACTCGGTACCTACAAGCAAATTTGATGTAGTTGCTGACGTCGATGCCTTTTTGCGCTTTCTTGCTCTTTCCTTTCCTTCTTGCTCTAATAATCCAAGTATGCCACACCCTCCAAGAGTGATCCAAGAAATCTCCAAGTATCCAAGAGTATGAGGGAGAGAGAATAATGAGAGAGCTCCAACACTAAATTGACAAAAAGTTACCAACTAATCCTCAGAATCCTTTTATGAATGAGGCCTCTATTTTCTTCATTTTCCATTATTTTCCTTCATCTTTCTCCTCACATGCAACCTGTGACCTTTCACCTCCCTTTTTCTCCTAATTTCCATTATTTTCAAAAATAAATGTGAAAAAATGGTTTTTTCCTTTTAGTTCCTTAGTCATTGCCTTTTCCAATTTCCTTAGCCATAAACAACCAAATGAACACCCCCTAGGATGTATTACCCAACATTTAGCTTGGAATAAGTGTCCCATTCATCTGTGGTTATTTTTTTAACTTTATTACATGGAATTTTTATGAGGGATGTTACAAAACCCTCCCCCTTAGGGGACACCATTCTCGGTGTCCAATCACACATATGCCTCAAAAACCTACTGAAAGAAGACATATTGCTCATGGAGCTTTATAATAGAACTTGATGCAATATTTACAATGAAAGATCTGCTCAAGACAAAACATCATGACAACATGACAACATGCCGCATATTGGAGCTTTATAACACATGTCGTTACAATATTTACAATGATTGTCCTGCTGAGTGCCAACTCATATAACATCACAACATCATGATAACATAACAACATACCTCATAGTGGAGCTTTATAATTTAGCTCGTTACGATATTTACATCCATACATGGGTGTACATATAGCAACATCATCAATAATATATATACCAAAACATATATCAAACATATACTAACATCATATCTAGGCATATATCAAAACATCATATAGCATATATCAACTGTCATAAAGCATATATCAATCATCATAAGCATATACTAAACCAACATAAGAAAATACTAAACCACCATAAAGCATATACCAAGGCATCATAACCAAATGCTAAACCACCATAAGAAATCACCAAACCACCATATCAAGGCTTTTTTGCCTCAATGAGCAAACAAGGAAGGATAAATGGCTCGCATCTGATCTGACATCTCCCATGTAACTTCATTAGGACCAAAGTGCTTCCATCGCACTTTAAGTTGCTCTATTTCTCGGTTCCGGAGCATGAGAACCTCTTTCTGCAATATACACTTAGGCTTCCACTGGAATTCTCCATTTGGTTCCACCTGCGATACAAACCAATCAATCACATGATCAACATCCTCAACATAAGTCTTAAGCAAAGATACATGAAAAACATCATGGAATTTCATTGTAGGAGGCAATGTAAATCGATAGGCTATTGGCCTAATCTGCTCAATAATTCTAAAGGGTCCACAAACCCATGGTGCCAACATGGCATATGAGCCAATTCGCAAGGAGCTCTTCTTTAGTTTGATGTGCAAGTACACTTGTTCCCCAACTTGGAACTCCTTGAACAACCTATTCCTCTCTGCATAACTATTTTACATATCCTGTGCCGCCTTGAGATTCTTCTTGATCACTTGCATCTCCTGTTCCATGTCGCCAACATATATGGTCCAATCAATACTCTGCTAACTGGATCACTCTAACTAATGGGAGTGTTACAACTCCAGCCATACAATGTGTTAGTGTCAGTCTTTGAAGCCTTCCATCAGTGATCAAATATGCTCTTACAAAGTGGTCTCACAGTGTTAAGGTCAAATTTTGTCATTTTAGTGAGTCTTCAAGTAAAATTTAGTCACTAGGTATTAGGTTTAGGGTTGTTTTCACTCCTTCCAAAGTTTTCCAAGTGTCTCACCATTCGTCTGAGTGTACCATCATTAAAAGGTTTTCATCATTAGTTCGTGTTCCAATGAGTCATTTTACACCTTGTCCGTACTTCAGTTGTACTTGGGTAAGCCTCATTTCCCTCTCCTAGGGTTTTGAAGGTAATTTTTCTTGGATGGTCAAATCATCAAAAAGACTTGTATCCTAATGCTCATACACCTTCCCCTATCCTTAATATACCTTCTTAAATTCTTCCCATCACTCATATCCCTCAATTTCATCATTTTCCCACAAACCCTAGTTTATTGCTACAATTTGACAATTTTCTAGGCTAGGCCTGTGCTTTGCCCTTTTGTACCCCTTCCCCTCACTCAATCTTTGAAATTCCACTTTCCCTTGATTCCTAACATCCCTCCCTACTTCCAAAAATTTTCTCAATAATTTAGAAGCCCCTCATCCCCTTCATTTCCCTTCATTTCTACAAATCCCTTGTTCCACATATCAGGATAGGTTTTCTTCAAACTATGTTTTTGAGTAAGAAAAGATGAATTTGACAAAAGTGAGAGAGATTTTTGTCCATCCTTGACCCAAAAAGAAAACTGTCTTTCAGGTTTTACACAGGTTTCATGGTTTGGGAGAAATTTCAAAAACATCATTGGCCTCAAGAGGATTGATGCACTTCTGGAGTGACCTTGGGAAAATTAAGATTTTTCCTAGCTTGGTTTGTCAAATGACTTGCTTGATGAGTGAAATGATAACTAGTCACAAAGATATTTCCAATGATCTATCATGAGCTCAATTGGGAGCTGAGGAAGACCTTCAAATGTTGAGTGCAACAACACTCTGCATTTAGGCAGCCTCATTTCTCACATTTTGACCACTCTTAGGAGATTTGACTTTTGACAGGGCAAATGAACTGCAAATTGAAAAATTAAAGATGTTTTGGAAAGTAGACTCAATAATATTTCCAACAAGATATCTTGCACCTAATTTAGACACGGTGAAGGCCTCCAAAATCGGTCTGCAAAAGGGAACTATGCATCAAATCAGTGGTGTCGCGCATCAAATTTTGCACACAGGAAATTTCAGCTGATGCATAGCGCCATCGGTGCTGCACATTGAATTGGCTCACTCTTTTGCAAAATTTCTTGTAATTTTAGATTTAGCATGAAAAAGCAACCAAACCCAGAAAATTTCATCAAATTTGGAGGAGATCTTGGCCACCAAAAGGACAAAAAACACTCAAAAAGTGCCCTCTCTGCCACTTTTTGGACACACAGGAACCAGCCTTGGGAGAATCCAAAAAGCTGTCTTGGGCTTGATTTTGATGAGTGGAAGGCATCCAAAAGTAGCCTTAAAGCAGCGTGGTGCATCAGGCTCAAGGCACTGCGCATCAGGCAAATTTTTGCCAATTTTGCCTAAAACTCATAATTTCGCCCAGTTTCTTCAGTGATTGACTTTTATTCCTTTCTTGGTAAATGTATGCATGGTAAATGATGTGTTTCATGTAAATATGGTTGAAAATCACTTCATATGGTAGATACATCAAGTTCCAAGTGGTTTTGAGCTTTAATGAATTGGTTTCCTAAGTTTTAGAGGCAAGTTGTTCCACTGCCTACTTTTGTGATCCTAGTTTAGATATGGTTAAAAGCACCCCTTTTCTCATGGATTTGACCTTGGTAGGTAGCATGAGTGGTTTCCTTGCCTATATTATGTAATTTCTTATTCATTTGTAAAGGTTGGACTTTGGCAGAAGTGTTGGACTCACTGAACATTTTGTATCAACTTTTGGCAAGGAATAAAACCAGGTTTCACAGCTATTTTTGTGGGATTCTTGTGACAGTGAGTTTATGTATTGTTTCTTATTTGTAATGAGTTTTCTCTGATGTTTTATTTGTATCCAAGTCTCTCTCTTTCTTCTAAACTAAATGATTCAAGGTGAATAGATAAAATACACTCATTTACAGTGCTTTGTTTTGGGAATGCATTTGGTTTTCAATGTTTTTAACTGTTTGAAGAGGATTCATAGTTTCTTTATGCAATCCTCAACTCCTCAGCTGTCTAAGGTACCATCTTAATCCATTGCTAGTACATAAACGCTTGTCTACCTCACCCCATAGAACATGACTATATCCCTGAGTTGATTTCCCAGACCCAATCTACCTTCTCCAATTGATCTAGCAACCAAAACCTAAAATCAAACCAGAAACCCTAATCTACTATACCTAGCATAAAATCAACGTTCATTTCAGTCATCTCAAGCCCTAGTTGCCAATATTCTAATTGAGATTGATGAGGGAGCCCTCTCCCAACCTGGTAGGGCTAGCTACTAGGTTAAGCATGGTTTGATGTTACCTTAAACCTGCCTTCCTTCAACCTGAGGTAGATCCACGCTCTAACACAATGCCTAAAAAGGAATCATCCTCAGTGACTCTTGATAACTGTTATTTTATGCAAATTCGACCAAAGGGAGATACTCTTCCCACTTCCTCTACTGATGCATCACATACATCCTCAACATATCCTCTAATATCTCGTTGACCCTGTCTTGTCTGTCCATCTGTCTATGGATGATAAGTTGTGCTGAAGGCCAAATCTGTGCCCAAACCTACAAATAACTCCTTCCAAAACATGGAAGTGAACTTCGCATCCTTGTCTGAAACAATATTTTTTGGAACATGTTGATGCCCCGAAAATCGTTACATCAACATCGGGGATAACCACCCGGTCCGGACATTAATACAACTCCTTTTCCGTTTGGGATGGTGGTTTCGACTGGATATAATGGGACCAGTTTCCCAGTAATGAATAAAAGGGGTGAATGAATGATTGGTTTTCTAATAAGTGATAATAAATGGAGGACTTATTCTATGAACGAAAACGTAAATGACTATTTTATCCCGGGAAGCTTTTATTCTTTAAGTGCAATGTTTAATAATCCGTGTTTGCTGATAGGCATATAGATGACACTATGCAATAAACAAAGACATTCATTTAAATGATAATTGCTTCGTTCAAATAGTTGAACAAAGTAATTGATAAAACAATATTACACTTCTCTTTTATGTTACCGATACATGCATGATTGAAAGAGTAGCAAACTGTAAACATCCAATAGTGGAAAGTATAAAGTTTACTGTTTAAAACACATTCACATATTCAATAATAGCAAAAATGATGAAACAACAATTCACATAAAAGGAATAAATTCAGACATAGATAATAGTACCATATGAGCTGCAAATTATTCCCTATGCCAATCGCAATTTGAATTCCTTCTTCCGATTCATAAATACTTTTAAATAAAGGCAATAGTGCACATTCACATCAAAGCTTCATTATCAAAATTTGGAAAGATTGGTCCATTTTTCATAAAAGAATATGCCTGAAGTACAATAGTGCAACTTCAGGCTTAAGTCATATACAAAAACTTACGACCTTTCTAAATACATGAAAGGGTCTATAAATACTAAACTAAGCTAACAAACTATAAAATTAAAATGCTACTAAATTGGTATAATCCGATCTTAAATATCTCTCCCACAGTGATTTGGTAATCGACAGCGATTATTCATTCTTCTGGCTGTTTTCCCTTTGTCCTGAGTTGGCATATTGCCATCATTGGCTCCACTTCTTGAGGGCGGCTGAGACAAGAATTGATTTGAGTAGCATAGGTGGCATCATGTATATCGGGAATGATACACCCGATTGCATCCGTCAGGCATTTGAGGGCAGCTCTCTGACTGTATGGTTTTACTAGG